>CM076584.1:222960005-223160888 GCA_034641835.2 Pinus albicaulis | reverse complement strand
TCAAGTTCCAGCATGCGAATAAGTGAGCTGAAGCCGAACATGCAAGAACATGCTCGATATTGAGATTGGATTATCTCTGTGAATGAAGCACTTCAATATTTGAATTTCAGTATCAACGTAGCCCTCTGAATTATCTTTTGAATGCCATAGGTCTGACCTGATTTGGATTCTCCAAGACCAAGTTGTGTCCAATCTCCCACAATGACCTAATTATGGACTGGTTCAGTAGAGCGAAATTGTATGACTTGCCACGTGTCACTTTTTCATCCTTCGTCTCTGAAATTGATAGCCAAGAAACTAAAGTTTGTGTAATTGCAACCACTTTTTACGGCACCCCAATCTGATGCTCAGAGAGAGAGTTATTGAACTTTTCCCACGATCACCTCTTTGAGATGAAATTTAGCTGCCTGAAAAAGCACTACATTCCACAAATCATATCTCCAAAAATATTGCGAACCAAGATTTGAAATTTTTTGATGAATTTTCTCAGGATTTCAACTTTGTACCATAAGAATTTTAGATTCTGAACCTTCCTAGAAAAAACGTTATAGTGCAAATAACACGATTACCTGTTTAGGAGCCTGAAAAAAGACCTAACTTCCACAGATCACATCTCCGAAAATATTATGAACCAAGCTCTGAAATTTTTAAACGATCTTCCTCAGGATTTCGGCTTTGTACCATAAAAATTTCAGCTTCTGAAACTTCGTAGAAACAAATTTATAGCGAAAATTCCACGATGACCTGTTTGGAGCAGCGAAAACCCTAGAATCCAAAGCTCTGATACCAAATGTTGTGTAACCAACCAAAAAGAGAAGAAAATAGATATCAACGCCTTAGAAATGAGCCACTTCGAGGGGGAAACCTCCAATACATTACATAAATGAAAAATTCTTGGATGCTACAATTTACAAAACCTCCTTTCTATATATAAGAGTCCATGGGGCCATAATGTAATCCTAGTGGGCCACAATGTAATCCTAGCCAACCTAACAATAATAATTTAAGGGCACAATAATAACAAAATGGGGGTTACAAGGGAATAATAATAACAATAAGGGGGTTACACTAACAACAATAAGGGACTATACTAGTAATATAGGGACCTAACACTGATACTCAGTATTGTTAGTTGAACTACCAAGAAGCCGAAGACTCGAATGCTCACATGGGACGGTGGTGCTTAGTGGCCAAAATTAGCGCATCCTTTCCCTATAGGTGAGAATGCAGGAAAGCACTAGATCCTCTACCCTTACCTTGGTGGATTTTCTTCAGCTGATTGGGGGCATTGCCAGCTTTTACGGGAAATTGTGCCAACACTCACAAGATATCTTCTCAAGGCCCAGTTACATTTAAGTGTGTGTGGATGATTAGGTCTTCTAGGATTTGAGTATCATACGCAAACAAAAAAAAAACCATATTTTTTGATTGGCTGATCACATAGGATTAATATAAAGGGAAAATTATTTTATTTTCTCTTTGTTTTATGTATACAATCAAAAATTTTCTTTGATTATAATCTCTATCCTCTCAAATATTTCCAAAGCCATACCTAGTCGACACCAAAACGGACCCAATGGGACCTCGTCGATCTAGACATCTTTTGGACCTCCCCCCATTACCGGGAGGGGTTCCAAGTCTTTCACCATTTAGGCATCAAAGAAGGGACACTACCACCATTATTGGTTCATCCTTTAATGGGGCATTTTTAGTTGGGAACCCTGGTCGGTTTCCCAACACCACACCACACACCACTCCTCCCACAACCCCTAGAGGACAGAGGAGTGCTACTCATTTGGGAAGCCAGTTGAACTCACAATAGGGTGTGCCACAAAAAAACCCTATTCCTAACTAGAACATTGTGTTTTCACAAGTGGCAATGGCTACAACCTCGCAGTCACTGTTTTTAGCTTCGTTGAATCTACCAGATTTAACCGAGTTGACGAACGACCCCATTGCACACAACACCATATGGCCTCCGATTCCCAGGAAGCTCCCATCAGACATTCCAAAATTTGAAGGGGAGCAAGCGAAAGACCTCGGAAACCACGTTATGACTTTCCACCTGTGGTTTTTGTCGAACAACATCGTTGATGATACTATTCGACTAATACTATTTCAACGCACTCTGATGAGAGTAGCAGCGAAATGGTATGTGGAGCAACCATTTGCTACACATGGAACCTTTAGCATCATCGCCACAACATTCCTGACCTATTTTTAGCCACCCATCCACCATGATTCCAGAATGGAATTACTAACCCACTTTAGGCAAGCCCCTACCGTCCATATCTCAGACCATCTCCATGAATGGTGGCGACGGTGTAGTTTGTGCAAAGACAAACTTGATGATCGAGTTCTGTTAGACCTGTTCCTAAAAAATCTCACCACAGATATTTAAAAGGATGTGGTGCAACAAAAGCCCATATCCGAAGAAGATGCCATCAGTAAGGCCCAACAACTCAAACTGATCTATATGCAGTCAGGGTATATTTACAATATCTTGTTGAACACCCTGTGCCTCCAAACATATAAATAATTTCCAGGCACATCGAACTCTTCAGACGGTTTAATTGGGTCATAGACCCAAATTTACCTAGGCAGCAGTGTTCAAAACCCCAGTTACACGTATGATTCTACTCAGAACGTACCACAACCTGACTACCAAAGTCATCACATGCCTTCGCAAAATTTGACTAGTAGGGCGTCATCGTATCACCATCAACATAGAGGACCCTATCCTCCAGCTCAGGGGACCCAGTACACAAATAGACATACTGACAAAAGATCTCCCCCCCAACAGCCATTTTCAAACCAAGGACCGCATTATGCATAGTCCCTGACACAAGACCTGCCTATGTAGAATAATGCACAAGTGAACTTTGTACATGTTACACCAACGTTTGGTCATCTAACATATTACTATTAGATGGACCAAAGTACACCATGTAAGACCAATTTTACCCTAAGTAAAATTTCTTTCACTATGAAAAATAACTTAGTAATCCATAATTTATGAAGTTATTTATGGTCTAAACAGGAAACCCTATGAGGAAATATTGAATAAATCCATATTTGTTTGATTTTCCTCAAGGGATAATTAATTAAACAACAGTTTAATCAATATTCCTGGTCATATTTAACCCAAAACAAGAAAATTAATTAGATAAATCACTATTTATCTTATTATTTTCTAGGAATAATTATTTAAACATTATTTAAATAATATTCCTTGTTAAATTTGACTAAATCATTTATAAATAATTGAATAAATCAGTATTTATTTAATTATTACTCAACCACACTCTTAAAATAGTAAATAATCATTTATTTATTTATTATTTATGAATAAAAGGATTTGACCAAATTCAAATTCTTTTTCCCTCCAACAAATATAATAAAATATTCCATAAAATTTGGATCTAGATTTGGTTAATAATATTTTAATTATGCACCAATATCTAGACTAACTCAATATTTTGTTATAAATATAAGGGTATTTCCATTCATTCACTACCTTTTGTTGCCTAAAGATCACTCTGGATCTATACTTTTGGTCTGACTTTGATCCTTCATCATTGTCATATTTTTCTATCTTTTTTCTTGTCAAGTCCCCTTGAGTT
Source organism: Pinus albicaulis (assembly GCA_034641835.2). Lineage (NCBI taxonomy): Eukaryota > Viridiplantae > Streptophyta > Pinopsida > Pinales > Pinaceae > Pinus > Pinus albicaulis. The sequence goes on along the minus strand of CM076584.1, from coordinate 223,157,265 downwards.
CCATTTTTGTCTAGGTTTTCTACACCATCAAGAGAGAGAGATCTTAGATATGAAGTGCCGAGGACATACAAGAACCCATACCATTGAGGTGGACTAGTAACATCTTTCTATGTTCCCTTCCCAGGTGTCATAAATACAAAATTATTTAAAAATGTTGTTGTCTTGTATGTTGGATGCATGGAGAAACTTTTGCTTTTATTTGTTGTTTAATGTCTTTAACTGCACAGATCTAGATTTTGTAGCATTTATCCTGGTCAACTAACTGCATATCTAAGGAAATTGGCATCCATCTTTGATGTTAGGGTTGTTTGTTTGCACCGCTAAAGTGGGATTTTTTCGTACACTTATGATTAGAATTCACACTATTAGTACAACCTTCCAAAAACCAACCATGCCAACCATATAACCAGGAGAACTAACCTCCTAATGTAGTTAAGAAAAAATGAAAAAAAAAATCCTAAAGGAAATCCTGGACAGGGGGGCACCAACTAGCAATGCCCTCCTCGATCTTAGGCTGGAGGCAACTCCAACCAAAATCAAATCCAGGAGCCAAGCAATTCCCAATGGCAGAAAAAAAGGCCACCTCTTTGAACAAACCAATCTTGTTTAATCTGTTGTTAGTACGGCCATTACACTCATGACTGTCCTGACCTCCCTGAGATGAAGAAGATGTAGGGTAATCGTGGGCAAGGGGGATCTGTCCAATAGCAGGAAGTCATGCAAGAGCACTTCCCCCATCAAGGGACAATTAGCACTTAGCAAAAAACTTCCGAAGACTCCGGAAAGAACAACCACGAAATCTACATGACTAGCGAGGAAATGTTTTTTCAAACACGGAATCGAAATTACGATACCCCACCAAACACCAACACGTTAGGGGCTAGTGCCAGTGCACCAACATCACCTTTGACCATATCAAAGATGCCTATTGAATCCTTGCCAAAGATGGGTAAGGGACCAACTAGGGGAGCAAGAAACTATTCTAAAGCGGCCCATAACTATATCATTGTGGATTATCTAGCTCAATCTCCCATTTCCATGTCAACTTTGGAAGTATTATAGTCATGCCCAAAACAACAGAAAGCCTTGCTTTTTGCGGTAGGCACTATCGACCCTGCCAATACATGCCTAATGGATTTTGACTTAGACAAAGCCACCCCTAGGCTTCCTTCAATGGTCTCCTTTCAGATACTAGTATCGGTCCAAAATATTACCATTCACCGTTGTGTCATTGACAAGGGTACATCCACATGCATCATGTCAAAAAAATTTTGGTAGAAGTTAGGGTCTCCTGAAATAAAACCATCAGTCATCATGCTTAGAGCATACGATGGTCGCCCTTCAACCCTCATCGGTCTCTACCAAAACGTCCTGGTCTGCTTAGCCAGAAAGACAGTCCTTATAGACATTGAAGTCTTGGATGCTCACTTGGACTATAATATACTCCTTGGTTAGAGTTATATATATGCCATGTCAACCATCACCTCCTCCATCTTCCGCACTATTATGTTCCCCCATAAGGACCGTATCGTTACTGTCGACCAATTGATGCATAGCGAAAAACGACCCCTAAAAAACACCGATGTAATTCTACCCTACATTGATACATCCACAGACGCTCTTTCATGGTACCAAGAATTTAGCCCCGACCAGTTCAAACCATCACCCATCCTAGGATCATTCCTAGGATATCCCCCATCATACTTGAGTCATCACCTGATGTCACAGAAGCTCTAGTGTGCATCATGTCCACATCAAGCATCGAAGCTAGTCAGGACACAGACACAAGCAGTAATGAAACCGACTCCTCGGCTACGACAACCTCTCTAGCCTACGCCGCTTCCCAAACCCCTTTCCTCTACCCCCGAGCTGGTTTCGAATCCCAATAGGTTTTGGCAACTTTGGTGTTACCAAACATCTCTTTCGCAATACCATTTTTGTATATCTCATTCCCCCTACTGGGATAGGAGCTACACAGATCACTGCCACAGGTTTAAAGCCCCTCAGTCCCAAGGAGGCCCCACCCATACAAGAAATTGTCGAAAAAATCCCTGCAAAGGAAATTCCCATTGCAAAATCGATGATTACGACTAAGAAAACTGAGAGAGGAAAGAGGATGGAGACTCCCGCCATACAAAGGGAATCACGCGCTTGCGCCATATGTGATGTAGTAGGACATCCTACCCACATCTTCCCAGAGCTGGAAAAATTAAAACCACACTTTGGCTCTGAGGCAGACATCACAACTCCGTGTTCCCGTAAAAAGGAACCTACCACCAAAGGAAAAGTAAAATAATTGCGTACCAATCATGTGTGCACTATCTACAGAAATTATGGGCACTATACCCATCATTACACAGAAAGTCTGCATTATAGGGATGCCTTACATGCCATCGACTGATCCTATCAAGAGGATCCCTCCACCCAGTCATCTAGAGACGAACCTCGTACCATCCTGTACCTGCAGGAGGAACGAAAATCACCAGAAAGACTGCCAACCATCCCCTCTCCTCACATCGATATTTGTGTACTCTGCGATGAGCTCGATCTTTTTATCATTGTGTTAGTCATTAGTATTTTTCACTTGTTGATGATGACTAGTTTTTAAAGCCAAGTTTTCTAGCAGCTGATCTCCAATGTGTCAAATTTGTCAGCGAGAAAACACCCATAATACATTTTTCCCTCCTACCTTCTCAATTAGCCTATGATGAGAAAAAACCTAATTGTCAAGCCCTATCTAGTATTAGTCATACAAACTTTTTCTTCAGCTCCTAAGAGAATACTCCAAATTTGTCAAAAAAATCTCCCCTAAGTTAGGTAGTGTCGCTTTAGGAAATCCTCCCTTGTCAAACTATCCTAAGCCAAAATAACCCCTGTCTAACACCAACCAGTCATTAATGACCTTCCTATTCTACAAATAAATCTTGATATACCCTCAAATCGCGCCACTAATGAGCCTTGATGTCTCAGCAGTGCATATGCCACAAGTCAAACTGATATTAGGTGGATTTACTGTGTTTCAATGTCTTTTCAAAAGCAGAAGTGTACCAATGTTCTAGAAGACATTATTAAACTAACATGAGAAGACAACTGCTTCTCATGTGGTTTTGAGCCTGGGATGCAAGTACTAGTCAGAAAGGTAATTCAATGAAATCCTGCAAACACATCCAAAAAGGTTAGTGACTAATGACTAGCAAGTAACACTCTGCAGATATAGGTCAGGTTGCTTCTAATGTCTAAAGATGTATAAGGGTATTTTAACAACATGATTACATATCTTAGAGAATGCCCCTCATGGCATATTGTCAATCTGTCACTTTTATTTACTTAACTGTGAATAGGCACTACAGGGAAATATGACACAGTTTGACAAGGGGATGAAATAGCATCACTGTGTAAAACCTCCTCCAAACATGAGTAGAGGGTTGGGTGACTGTGTAAAACCTCCTCCAAGCATGAGCAGATGGTTAAGTCATTTGTTAAGGCCTCCTTCATTTAATAAGTAGAGGGTCAGGAACATAGGTGTAGCCTCATCCAAAAAGCACAGGGTTAACAATGCTGCAAATGGCCTAAAAAGCTTGTTTACACCTTATCTCACATAGAGGAAACCACTGATACAACAGTGGTATTTTCAAGGGTTGCTTACATGGTTTCACTATTTGAAAGACATAGTTGAAATCAGTAGAAAGAAACTGAAGGTTTATGAATAGAAAAATGGTGTTAAAAACAAAGGGAAAGCAGTGGCACTATGATGAGTTAAGAAGCTTTGTTTGTCATGTCTGCAAAAAACCTCATGTGTAGAGTAAACAAAGGCTAGAATGCCCAAGCTTACAACAACCTCATCAAAATGAAAAATAAGGTAGTCTAAGCCTTGCTTCTGAAGGGAAACTTTGCGAATAAACAACACAGAGATAGTATGTGTGAAGAAAGGGTATGACATCATGATTCAAATTCAAGACAATATTGAAAGAATCAAGCCATATCACTATCACAGTCAAAGATATTTTATAAAACATGTGAAAAAACCTTGCTGTTGCATATGATTGCATTAAGGGTCTCTGAAGACCTTTTTCCTTGATGAATAAATATAGGTAAAATCCATGGGTGAATGCAAATAAGGTTTTTCATCGACAGTCAAAGGAAAATATCCAAGGGCGCCTGACTGTTTTGATCAAACTGCACAATAGCCATAATTATCATCAAAACACTAGGAGAGCAGAAATTGTCAAAGTAAGTTTTAGAGTTGTGAATTATCTCTTTCCAAGATGTGGCAAAGGATGCATCAAAAATCTTGGATATGACTCTCAAACCGTTCTCCTCTAAAAATTCAGAAATGAACAAAGGTGACAGGGTTACTTTTCTTAATGAAGAAACAGTGAAGGGGCAGTGGAGAAGTTGTCCACAGCATTTAAAATCAAAAGATGATTCTTTGCAATGTTTTGAAGAGTGATGAAATAATAGAGGATAAGTGACTCATGTTTTGAAAAAACAAAAAGGGGCCTTTTTCAAACTCCGAACCCTCCCAAAGAAAATTCAAAAGCTTTTTGGCTTTCTCAACTTTAAAAAGGGGGAGAGACCGTTGAAAAGTCTCATTTGCAAGTTTCAAAACACGAAAAAACGCTCCATCAGTTCTTTCACCGAAGAAGCAAGTGTTTTCAGCTTTTTTTTCAAAGTTTTAAGGCCTTCAAGCCTGCGCGGTGCACCTGTGAGTGAGAATACACAACCTTTGTATTGCTACACGACGCGCCTGTAGCGCTTTCACCCACTGCTTGAGGCCAACCCGACTGCGCGACATTCTTTTTAGTGAACGTGTCGCTCGCCCAAACACCTTCAAAAAACTTTGTGAAGCTGCTCCAATCAATCAATCAAGGTCTTTAAGCTTTTATTCGAGGTATTCTACATTTCCTCATGGAAAAATTCAAAGATTGAAAGGGTTTTGTGCGGTGTTTTTTCCCTAAGAAAGAGATAATGATTTTTAAACCATTTCATCATTTAAAAACATGAGATAGATAGTGGTATATGAGACAGAGTTCTAGTAAAAGCTGAAGAAAGTTTTCTTATGTATTGGGGGTCTCAAATCAATTTGGACAGTGTCTTGACAGTAGCTTTAAGGGAAGTTTGTCATTTAAAAAAGCACTAGAGAGAGAAAGTGATTAGAGGATAGGGTTTTTGAGCAAAATAAAGGTTGTTTATTGCTGTGAGTGTCACAGACCATTACAGTGATAGCTGGGGTGTTTTTTATCAGTCTTAAAGGGCCTTAAATGCCTTTAAGAACAGTGAAAACCATACACAAATTTCAAGACAAACATACACAGTTGTAGATGTTTCAATTTGGCTGGAAAAGTGTCCTAATAGTGTTAAAACAAGAACAACCCCTGTCTGCAAAAGCAAAGGTGAAAACAGTGATCCCAATGTGAAAGATTTGTCATTTTAAAAGTCCTCTCTGTATTGTGGATTAGCAAACTCTCTGTAGCCACCAGAGTTTCAAAAAAAAAGTCTGTGAAGGTCTTTTAAATCAGTTGGAGGGTGTTTTGTTTTACTTTGTGAAGAATAGTGAACAACAAAAGAAAGGTGTTTGGAGGAAAAAATGTTTTTGTTAAAACACAAGATGTTCTTTCTTCACCAATAAACCACAAACACATCTTTTTAGAGTTATTTTCCCAAGCACAGTGATAAGTTGATTTTATTTCATTTGACAAATACTTGTTGAATGGCATCAAAAGAGGATAAAACATTGATTTATAAGGAGGACAGGGGTGTTGTTGAGAAACCATTTCAAGGACCATTTGACACAGCTTGTTTTTGAAAAGAGTATCCAAAACAAAATGCCTCCCAGGCAAGACAGTAGAAGTGGCCTTCACAGGAGGTTTGAACTTGTTTCTACTGAAGAGGTAAATGCTCATCCACCAATCCTGTTTAAATTTCATGAGGTTGGATGTCTAGAGTTTTGTCAAAGGGTGCAGGAGGTGAAAAGCTATTCCCCCTTGACACATCTTTGTGCTTTAATATTTTAAGGGAAACACTTTCAGCTGGTAGGCTTGGATTTCAAGTTTTCTCCTACATCCATTTCCAAGGCCACCAAAATCCCCTATGTCAGAGAGAAGTGGTTTAAACAGAGCCACCTAGACTCAGAATAGTACAAACCCTTTTTGAAGCTAGAACATTGAGATACATGTCCATCCATCTTTCCCTTCTCATATCTGTTGACTAGCTATTCCCCCCTCATGAAGATAATCATGAAATAATTCACTTGCGAGGGAAGATTCTCCCGGGTCTATGCTTACAATGTCTGGTTTCTTATGCATTTCACAAGAGCCAAATTGTTAAATCTCCCCTTCTTCCTCCATAGAAGTATCGAAAAAATGGCCTCCACTGTTCAGAAAAGCCCTCCTTCTTAGCGGTCAGCTTGCCTTTTCCATCATTCCCTCATCAAGGTTATCATTCTTCATCAGCTTGAGAAAAAGAAAATCTCTTGGGACACTTTCATTGCACAACCAGATTTTGCCACTGTTCCTTCATTCCATGCATCTCCTTCACCTTCCACTCACCATTCTTCGCCTTCTTCAAGTAAGCCCATTCCCAAGAAGCTCAAATTTCCCATGATTGAACAAGAAGAAGAGCATGGTGAGGAAGAAGAGCATGATAAGGAGGAAGAGCATGATGAGGAAGAAGAGCATGATGAAGATGAATAACAGCATGATGAAGATGAGAAGCAACATGATGATGAAAAGCAGCAACATGAGGAATAACATCATGATGAAGAAAGGCAACAAAGTGAAGAGCATCACAGTGATAATATGTAGCACAGTGACGAAGAGCATCGCCATGAACAAACTCAAAACAGTGAGGAGGGAAATGATGAGGAAATTTAACATTTTGATGAGGGTATTGGTAGTCCTCACAGCAGCAAAAAGGATGAAGATGAAGCCCAAAACGTTGAAGAGACAGAGCCTCAAAGTCCTAGAGACAGCAAAGGCAAGAGTAAAGAGGGCAACCCTCAAAAATACATGCAAGAGGACAATCAAAGCATTCATGAAGAAAACTCAAAACAGTGGCAAGGATGATGAGGAAAGTAACAAGCACAAAGAGCCAATAGAGCATGTGCTAGCTACGTCTCCTAGGAAAGGGGCCATGCTTTCTTCTCCAAAAGTGGCCAAGCCCCGGACATCAAGGAAAAGGGTGCCTCAAAATATAACTCCAAATGTTACTGGGGCCCTCCGAAGCAAGGGGAAATTGCCCAAGCAGCCCATTGTCGATTTACCCAAGAGGAGGAAGACCAAGAAGGCTACCAAAAGCAAGGGAAAGGAGAAAGAAGAAAGTAGCCATGAAAAGGAGAGGTATTTTGACATAATTCAAATTCAAAGTGATGATAGTGACAATGAGGCCCGAGTCCTAGAGACTCTCTTGATCAATAGAGAAAAGAAAATTGATGCTTTGAGGGCAGATCTAGAGAGGGCTAGAAACTTCAATCACTTTTTGCAAATACAAAATAAACAGATGAGTGTCCATATGGCGGTATATGAGACCTGGGCCATCAAATAAAAAAAAGAGGCCTCCAAGGCACAAGTTAAATTGGAAGAAATCATGGGTCAGTTCAATGATAGTGAAGATGAAGATCAGCCCAGGAGAAAGAGGCCAAGAACCATGGGACTTAGAAGATCCCTTGAGAAAAAAAAGGAGGAAGAAGCTGCCCTTCTCCAATCTATTCCTCTCACTACTTTGTTCACCCAAGAGATAGAGAATAATCGAGAAGCATGGCTTGAGAGGGTGAATGATCACTTGGAAAAGAAGTTGGAGAAGGCCAATAGAGATTTGGACCTTCAAAGGAGGATGACTAGGCACTATAAGAAGCTCAATCAGTTCGCCCGACAGAAATTGAAGGCCACACAGGAAAAACTCAAGGAAGCTCAAAGGGGGTGCCCAAAATAAAAAATGAAGAAAGACACCTCAAAGCTCCAAATTTTGGCCTCAGCTTCTCAGCATGTTTTTGAAAACCCTTGAGGGTCATGCTCGCCAAAATTGGGCAAAATTCAATAAGTTTTGGTTTTTTGTCATTTTTGGGTTTTTGGCTAAAATTCATGGGCATCGCCACTTCTGTTTGGGACATCCTCCAAGGATGAAAATGGTATCATTGGATGCCATAATTTCAGGGGCATCTACTCAGTTATTTTTAGATCAATTGAAGATGATTTTCTCCCCCAAAATGGCGAAAAACACTCACTTTTTCCACACTCTGCCCCGTTTATCAGCAAAGTCTATTTTTTGGGTTTTTACACACAGGTCAGTTTTTGATGGACTTCTAGTGATCAGTTTGGAGAAAAATAAGTATTTTCAGAAAATAGACATTCATATATTTCCAAAGAGCCATCACAAGCCTCGTTTGGACATTGGGAAGGCATCCAAAAGCTGCCTGTAAGACAGAGGACTTTCTGCTGATATATTTCTTAAGTATTTTTGTGAAAAATACACTTTTCTAAAGTGGCTTTTCCTAATGTGCGTTTATCTATTTTTGGGCATAGTTAGTTATGAAAAGTCAATATATTTCCCTTTTTGGAATTTTTGAGATATTTTATGAGATATTTTGTGCCTTGGGCTTTGCAAAGCCTCAAGGACAAAATCAGATGTTTTTGATGGGCCAATGAGATTGCAAGTTGCACTAGGAGGTTTTCCCTCATCTTGGCCTATATATTCCAAAAGAATTCATTGTAAATAAGGCTGAAATTGATGAATAGAAGCAATATATGGTTATACAAGCTTGGAAGAAACACTTGTCTCTTGCATTGGATAGTTTCTTGAATGTTTTTGGATTATGAAGGAGGTCTGTTCTTGGATTCCTTGACTTGGTAAAATGGTATAGTGTCCCTCTCTGTTATGCTTCTTAGTTTTCATTCATATTCCATGTTCTTGCTAGCTATAAGATAATAGAGAATAGATTTGAGACATGCCCTTGGAGGTACCTCAAATTTCCTGTTTCTTTATAGCCTCTATGTTTTCTTCCTTCTTAGTCATATCAAAGAATCCTTGATTGCTCTTTGATAACTGAAGAACTTGTTTGCTTGTTTCATTTATGGTTTTATGCATGCTAAGTATGATTCATGGTATGCCCTGCTTACTCATGGCTAGTCATAGCTCCACCTTTGAAACCTTTCTTTCATTGTTTGATTATCATTTGTTGAACCAAGGAGGTCTTGTACTGATCTTGCCCTTTGCCTAAAACTATGCAATCTTGCTTCAAGGTGTCCAATAGATTGAAATACTATGCTTAGGTGTTTCCTCATAGTGATTTGAGTTGTTTGTTTGTCTTAAATGTATTTCCCCAAAGTTTGATAGCCATTTCCTAAAGTTAGAGAGTCATATATCTCTATGCATGGCTTGAATGTTTATTTCTATGCATGGATCAGTTTATAGTTACATTTCTCATGATTAATGGTTAGCCCTACCATGTTTATGTCAGCTATTGAACTATTTATGTTTGAAATCCTTTTTTCTTCACAAATTTAATGTCCATCCCACTCCATTTTACCCAAAGATCCATTTTACCTCGCTCAAATCGGCCCTTCAACAACCTTGTATCACCATCTGAAACATTTCTTGACCTTTTCGACCCCATATCCTAGTTGATCTGACATATTTTTATCTATCTTAGTCTTTGATCATTTCATCCCTCACAAACCTAAAACCAAAACCAAAAAACTACTTCATAACTAGCCTAAAATCAGAAACACAAGAAGCAAACACACAGATATCTCTTACACAAATAGAGGGACCCCTCTCTGAGTCTAGGAAGGCTAGGTCCTTGGGCTCCAAAGATTGGTTTGATGTTACACTATCATTTGGCTTGCCAATCAGCTAAATCACGGGATACTAACATAATGGCGATCACGGTAGGACTCTGAGTTAGTGACAATCTAAGTACACCTTAGGACTCCAGAAATCCCTTATCTTCAAGAATACCTTCCATTTTGCCACCTCATCGCCACTCTAACATAATGGTGATCACGGTGGGACTCTGAGTAACAAACAAACTTAGATTCCCTAAACATTCTAGCAACCTTAAGAATATTATCTGATCGACTTATCCCACCGCTCCCTAACATAGTAGCGATCATGGTGGGACCTTCCGAGCTAGTGACAATCTAAGTACTCCTTAGTAACTCCCGAAGTCTCAATCAAACTTAGAAAACTTAAGTGTTGTTTGAAGAGTAGAATCTAGCTCTTTCACCATCTTAGAAAAATGATGATTCAGTTATAGGAAACTCTTCCAAACCTCATAGGCTATACATAAAACTTAGAAAACCCAAAACATTCCCAGATTGGCTTTTCCCTAGTTATTGGTGGTGGACCATAGCTACATCTCTACAAAAACAACCAAGTTCCACCTGGCGACTCCACTATCCTCCAGTAGGCCTAAAAACTTCATAAAAAACCAAAAAATTCATAAAACATACCTTTCTGTTGACTCATCCTTTCCAAAACTTAAAACTCATGGTGCAAAATCTGTGATCAGTGACAAACTAAGTATAACTTCGTGATTCAGAAAGATTCACCTAAACATAGGAGATAAACAAAAATAAACTTGAAAATAGAACCATTAGCTTGTCCAGACAACCTAGAAAACTATTGAAACCAAGTGAATCACTCTTCCTTGCAAGTCTTCATCTCAAAGTTTGCTAGAAGACTTTTTTCCTGAAAGCATCTTTGATAGTTTTGTTGGTGGACCATAGTTCTCAAATAAATCCACCTGGCAACTCCACTAGCCCTCATTTTGTTTTGACCATCCTTCACATTAGCAAAACCCCTAGAGAGGCCATTCATCCAAAACAATCACCAAATAACATCCTCTCTAAACTCTGGATTCAAAATCTGGCTTCACAAAGAATCTACACCAGATCTCATCCAGACCCAAACCACCCTATCATAGTAGATGACCCAGACAATATTTTGTGGCAGGCTTGTGAAACTGGCAACTTAATTACCGATAGGTCCGTCTGTAAAGAAATATCAGTACCTGAACACCTCACATCCTTGCAGGATTCCCCATTTGACTTAAAATTAGCAAAAACCGTTTTTAGAAGCAAGTCACAAAGTAAGGTAAACTTTGATGATCTTGAGCCCCTAGATCTACCACAGAGTCCTAGTAGAGAAGCCTCACCTACTACACCTCCCAACTGTCAACTTCTCCATCACTTTGGCTCCTACCACCCCAGATCTGCTCAAAATCAGATCACTAGCCCAAGTACATCTGCCACACCCATCCAAACCACTACTGTTCAAATCACCTCGGCTCATCCTACAAGCCCTCATATTATACATCATCCATTAGCTCCTGCCATGCCAGCCTGGTATGCACCTTTGGTGTTGCCACACCCTTTGGCTCCTTTACAAAATGACTATCAATCCAAAATCTCGCACTTTACCGGATTTGAGGCTACTACCGCTCAAAAACATGTAGATAGGATTAGCGATGCCTTTGAATACATGGAAATAGAAGATGAGACTATAAGAATGAGGATGTTCGCCCAAAGCCTGGGCGAAGAACCAAAAAAATGGTTTAAGAGCTTAACTCCAAACAACATAAAAAATCTCCCAGAACTCTACCAAACCTTCATAAATAAGTGGGAAATTAGAAAGAACCCCATTCAAATCCTATCGGAATATAATAATATAAAAAGGGAAAATGGGGAAAGTGTCCAGGGATACTGCACTAGGTTCAACAGTGTGTATAACACCCTCCCACCTCACTTCAAACCTCCACTTGCCTCAGCCTTAAAGAAAATTCCCCGAAGGTTTCGACCCAGACACGAATTATCAACTAAGAGACAAGGACCCCCCCTAGAGGAAATGCAAAAAGTGGCCATAAATGCAGAAGTCAATTTAGCTGAAAAGAGAGCTAGGATGAAATCAGAGAAGAAGGTCACATACCGTGACAAAGTTTCCCCTTCAGTATCTAGCTTAGACCCTAGAATAGATGGCCTGGTTAAAACCATGGCGAAAATGTGGGAAACAATGAGTGAAAAGACACCTCTTAGGGACAACCAGCCAAACCCTCCAAACATAAACTAGAACCAAAACGTTAGGAGAGAACAACCTCAAAACAAACCAAAGGAAACTGACCAACAAAGTAGGCAATCCTTTAATGAAAACTATGTTGATGAGTATGAGAGGGATACAGAACCCATTGATGAAAATCATTTGAACCTTATAGGTTCCGATAACGAGAGTAAGGTTTACCTCACAGAAGAAGAACAAGCTTTCTTCTCTCCAAATCAAAATGAAACCAACTATGAAGATCTCGAAGATCCTGCTATAGAGTTTTAGAATGCCATAATAGAAGCTCACAGGCAGTATGATCTCAGGAGTAGAAAAAACCAAGACAACTCCAATAAAGGTAACTCAGACACTGTTGTTACTAAAACCCCTGATAACATCCTTAAAAAAGCAGTGGGTAGTGACAAAATCGTGGTCAAGAAAACTGACCAAAACAAAGATAAAGCTATTCAGACAAGTTTTGGCTCAGATTCTCCTAGTACCTCCACCAAGATTCCCGAGATGGCCGTGATGAATAAAATCCCAAACCAAAGTCAACAAATTAAGAACATAAAGAAAATCATGGCTAAAAAAACTCAAACAAACCTATCCAAACTACAAGCACCATTTAGTTTTGAAGGGGAAATTGCCAAAATAAAAATAACCATTCCCCTTACTGAACTAATAACTATAGATAGGTATAGATCTCAAATATCCAAAGTTTTTAACATAGGAAATGAGGCAGACACTTTAAATCTGACGGATGACAAACCCGAGCTTTTATTCAGTCCCAAAATAGAAGGTGAATACTAAGAAGGAACTGTTTCCCCTTTCTATGTAAGTTTGAACATCCAGGATAAGATATTACATAACGCCATGTAATATTTTGGTGCCTCCCATAACCTCATGCCTAAAGTAGTCATGGAGAATCTAGGTCTAGAGGTAACTAAACCTTACAAAGACCTATACTCATTTGATTCAAGTCGGGTCAGATACTTAGGCCTAGTAAATAACCTGGGTTTTGCCTTAACACAATTACTAGCGAAAAACCTAGTCATGGATGTGGTAGTGGCCGATATTCCTCTTAAGTATGGAATTTTGTTATCAAGATCATGGGCTGCCAAAATACAGGGTAACCTTCAAATGGATATGTCATTCACTACCATCCCAGTTTTCAACCAAACTAGGAGGCTGTACCGAGAAACTCACATGAAATACATGGTTAGCAACCGGGACAGGCCAAACAACTCTCCCATTTATTCTATTCACTCCGATTTGGATTCTTTTATCTTATACAATGAAATTGATATAAGTGAGCAGATAAAAGAAAATGAAGAGGATCTCAAACCATCACAACAACACTTCCCATCCCCAAATGAAGAAACTAATGACCAAAGCTAAAGGAAACCTGAAAAACAACTTTGTATCATGTATGAAAAAGGGACTCTTTGGAGTGTAAACTTTGACGGTTCTTGTGGCAAAACTGGTTCGGGGGTCGGTGTCTGGATACACAATACTAATGAAGGTCATTATTTCAGATTAGAATTCCAATGTACTAATAGCATTTCGGAATATGAAGCCCTTCTCCTTGGCCTGCACATACTTAAGGACTTAGGCGCTAAGAAAATATCAGCCCAGGGAGATTCAAAACTTGTAATTAGACAAATCAAAGGTGAATATTTGGAAAAAAACCCAAGACTAAGAAAATACAGGAATGCAACTTTATAAATCCTCAAAACCTTCAAAAAATATGAACTCACTTATATTCCTAGGGTTCAAAATAGCCTAGCCAATGACCTTGCCTTTGCTGCAAGCAATGGCCAAATACCATGTCTAAACGAGCAATACAGTATTCAGGTCAAACATCGCCCTATAGTACCAGACAATCTTGACCATTGGCAAATATTCAAAGATGACGATCAAATTGATGATTTTTTACAATCTAGGAATGAATTTGAAATAACCAAAATAGACTCAGAAAATGAAGAAAATAATCCTGGCAAAAATCAAGATCAAGAGCCAAATTTACCTTCTTGGACAGATATAAACTTGGTAAATCATTCATATGGAACTGAGATAGAAGAGGACATAGACCAAAGATAACTTGAAGTCTTACACTGTAAAAATGACACCATACCCAGAGGGCTTGCACCTTTAGAGGAATTGTTTGATTTTAACGATGTGGCCAAAAAGCCAAAAATGGAATCTACCGAGGTCAACATAGAAGAATATAACATAGGAAGCTCGGAAGAACCAAGAAAGATCAAATTATCCAAAACCCTCCCTCCTCACATAAAACAGAAGTACATCAAGTTGTTTAAAGAATTTAAAGATGTGTTCCAATGGGGATACCAAGATTTGAAATCATACGACACAAGCATCATTCAACGTAAGATTCCCGTCAAAGAAAACCAGAAGCTTTTCAAACAGAAGTTAAGAAGAATAAACCCAGTGTTACTACCTTTGGTTGAAAAGGAAATAAAAAATTTGTATGATGCTGGGATAATAGTATCCCTCAGGTACTCTGAGTGGGTTTCAAATCTAGTATCAATTAGGAAAAAAACTAGTGTGATCAGACTTTGTATCGATTTCCGAAACCTAAATAGAGCCTGTCTAAAAGACAACTATCCATTGCCCAAAATGGACCACATACTTCAAAAGGTAGTAGGTGCTAAAAGGATCTCATTACTTGATGGTTTCTCTAGTTACAACTAAGTGCTGGTTTACCCCACTGATCAACACAAAACTTCTTTCACCACACCTTGGGGCACTTTCATGTACGTTAAAATTCATTTTGGATTAATGAATGTTGGCGCCACATTCCAAAGAGCCATGGACATAGCCTTCTCAGAAGACAGGTTATTTCATAGTCACATATCTCGACGATATCACTGTATATTCCAAATCAGATGAAGAGCACCTGGTTCACTTAAGAAAGGTTTTTAACAAATGTAGAAAATATGGCTTATCCCTAAACCCCAAGAAAACACTTTTCGGTCTCGAAGAAGGAAAACTCCTAGGTCGCATCATTTCGGAAAAATGAATAAAAATAGACCCCCAGAGAATTGAAGGCATATTACAAATAAGTCACCCCAGAAACATAAAGGAGCTGCAATCCCTTATTGGAAAGATTAATTTCTTAAGAAGATTCATCCCAAATCTTGCCGAACTTCTGAGAGATATCAAAAACATGTTGAAAAAAGAGGTCGGGGTTAAATGGACTACGGAAGCCAAAAAATATTTTGAATTCGTTAAAAAAGCCCTAACTGAAACACCTATATTGATAAGTCCTGATTTCACCAAAGATTTTTACATTTTTTCATTTGCCTCGGAACACACGATAGCTGCTGTGTTGTTACAAAAGAACGTAGCAGGGAAAGAACAACCCATTGCCTTTTTAGTAAATCCCTAAGAGATGCTCCCTTGAAATATAACATCATGGAAAAACAGGCATTCGCATTGGTAAAAGCATTGAAAGATTTTTGAGTTTACATCTTGCATTCTCATATCATTGCTTTTGTTCCTAATGCCGTCGTCAAAGACATATTAAACCAAGATCCCGATGGTAAAAGGGGAAAATGGATCGCTATCATCTTAGAATATGACTTAGAAATCTGACCCACCAAACTGGTTAAAGGACAGGGACTTGCAAGACTAATGGCTGAAACTAACCTCTAAGCATTAGATATAAATTTTGTTGACATCTTAGAATAACAGGAAGAATGCACAACCCCTCATGTTGAACAAGTGTTTTTAAATTCACCTTGGTATGCAGATATTCTTTATGTGTTATTTTATCTAAATGCTCCTTCGACTTTATCAAAAACAAAAGCAAGATTCCTTAAAAAAAAATATCTAAAGTTTTGCATTATAGATGGATTTTTGTATTGGAAAAATCCCATTGGTATGCTGCTTAAATGTTTGCTTGAGTATGATGCAGAGAAAATTATGCACGAAATGCATGAAGGGGAATGTGGAGGTCATCTCTACTAGAAAACCACAGCGAAAAAAATCCTTAGAGCCGGTTATTATTGGCCTACCTTATTTCCTGACACTCACAAACTAGTTATGACATGCCATAAGTGCCAAATTTTCGATGGCAAGAAAAAACTTTTACCTTTGCCCTTACATCCCATCATAGTTGAAGGACCCTTCCAGCAATGGGGTCTAGATTTTATTGGGGAAATTCACCCTTCTTCGTCCGCTCAACATAAATGGATCCTTACAGCCACTGATTACTTTACCAAATGGATAGAATCCATACCCTCTAGGAATGCCACCGATTCAGTCATCATTAAGTTCCTAGAAACCAACATCCTATCTAGATTCGACTGTCCTAGAAAGATCATTACGAATAATGCTGCTGCCTTTTCCTCCAAAAGAATGGTTGACTTCTCTTACAAATATCACATTTCATTAGGACATTCCACAGCTTATTACCCTCAAGGTAATGGTTTAGCCGAGTCCTCTAACAAAAGCCTAGTCAACATCATCAAGAAACTTCTGGAACAAAATAAAAAAGCATGGCATGGAAAACTAGTACATGCACTACGGGCTGATAGACTGACCACCAAAAAATCAATCGGTATGTCTCCCTACCAAATAGTGTATGGAATAGATGCCATTTTCCCAACATCCTTAGGGGTTCCAGTAATGAAGTTATTGCAAGAAGTTCAAATAGAAGAAAATGACATGCAAAGGAGGGTAAATCAGACTATCCATTTACAACAAACAAGAGAAGAAGTTTACCAAAAGGCTCAGTTAGTGCAAGACAAAATAAAATAGATTTTTGACAGAAGGACCAAGGAGAATGATTTTCAAATTGGGGACAAAGTGTTAAAATGGGATTCTAGAAGAGAAGACAAAGGTAAACATGGAAAGTTTGAAAACTTATGGAAGGGGCCTTTCATCATCAGCTCAGTTAGCGAAAACAATGCCTTTTTCCTGCAAGAACTTGATGGGACCGAAACTTTTGGAGGTCCTATGAATGGCAGGACATTAAAGCATTATTTTTGTCAAGAGCTCCAATTTTAAATGTTTTCAATCATTGTATATACCATTGTTTGAAAAATAAAAAAAATCAAAAAACATAAAATTCAAAAACAATAGAAAAATAAAAAAACAGGGTGGTTTGAAAAATAGAAAGAAAGCCCCATGTTCAAAAAATAGTCATTCTGAAAGTGCGCAAGTCTAAATGCCGCTACTAGTGCTCAAATGTCTTGTTTAGTTATCTAGCCTAATCATAACTGAACATGTTTTAAATTTATTTGCTGATAAGTTAGTGAGAGGAAAGATAGTCAACATTGTGTAAGCTTCAATTATCAAAGAAATAAATTAGGAAAAGATACTCATTCCACATGCTCAAAACAGAACCAAAGAGGAAAGCAAGGATGAAAAACAAATTGTGTATCCTAGCCTTGATTTTCTAGTTTTCATTTTATGCAAAATAATATTTGTGTGCAGCTTGTCTTTCATGCCACAAGTACATGACGAATTAGACTGTCTAATCTTGATTTGGTCATTTTTCAATTTTATGTTTTAGATTAGAGAATAAAATCCTGTCAAACAGCTAAACCTCGACAGTCGATCCAGCATAGGTAGAGAAACAAAGGAGTTCATCAGCTTATTCTGAACTCCCGATGGATATAAGTGTAGAATTAGATAGTGTCATTTTTCAAAAATATTATTTCAAAGGGTTGCTAGTCCAAATGCACCCAAAAGAAGAGAAAATGTTAGGAAATATAGCGGGGTAGGTAGAAATGTCTTTGATGCTAATCATGATGTCAATTTTAAGAAATAGAATCAAGGAAGAAAGAAATTTGCGCCAATGGATAAAGGCACTGGTCTTCAAAGAACTGAGATCTGAAATTCTGGACACCTCCTGAAAAGGAGCTGCCCTCCCCAAATGGAGCCACTATTGGTCATCAGTATTTTTCACCTATTGATGATGACTAGTTTTTAAAGCCAAGTTTTCTAGCAGCTGATCTCCAATGTGTCAAATTTGTCAGCTAGAAAACACCCATAAAACATTTTTCCCTCCTACCTTCTCAATCAGCCTATGATGAGAAAAAATGTAATTGTCAAGCCATATCTAGTCTCAGTCATGCAAACTTGTCCATCAGCTCCAAAGAGAATACTCCAAATCTGTCAAAAAAGTCTCCCCTAAGTTAGGTAGTGGCGCTTTTGTTGGGTGTGGAGCCTGATTATCTTGTTTACTTTGTATCACAACAGTGGACCCTTGTACCTTAAAAGGGGCTGCAACACCGCCCGTAATTAATCGCTGCCATGGGGGGTCCAGGGGGGCGGCAACGCTTTTCAGAGCCCCCCCCTGGTGGGGGATTTCAAGGGCAGTGCCCCCGAAGCTAAAAATAGATGTAAAATTGCCTTATAAAAGTATAGTAATTTCTAGTCAATCTGGGTCGTTCATGGGCGGATGATCTGACGGTAGAAGTTATGTTTAGTTTAGGGTTTTTTGTCCTAGAAGGCAACCCCCTTGTATATATGAGGGTATTGTATTTTGGATGTGTATTACCTGCGTATTCTCAGAGCGAGAAACCAATAAGGAGACTGTGAGAGAGAACAGAGGATATTACAGCGGATCTGCTGCAGGTTTTGTCTCTTCAATTTTTGTTGGATAATAGAAAGGAAGGATTGGTTGTTCAGGGTGGACGTAGCCCAAACTAGGTGAACCACTTATATCTGTGTCTCTCTGGTTTTATGTGTTTTGTGTGCTTGTATTTTTCACATATTTTATGTGTTGCATTGCTCCATAATATATAATTTTTTAACAGCTTTAGGCAATCCTCCCTTGGAAAACTATCCTAAGCCAAAAGAACCCCTATCTAACACCAACCAGTCCTTAATGACCTTCTTATTCTGTAAATAAAGCTTGATACACCCTCAATTCGTGCCACTAACGAGCCTTGATGTCTCAGCAGTGCATATGCCACAAGTCAAATTGATATTAGGTGGATTTACAGTGTTTCAATGTCTTTTTCAAAAGAAGAAGTGTACCAATGTTCCAGAAGACATTATTAAACTTAACATGAGAAGACAACTAGTTCTCATGTGGTTTTGAGCCTGGGATGCAAGTACTAGTCAGAAAGGTAATTCAATGAACTCCTGCAAACACAGCCAAAAAGGTTAGTGACTAATGACTAGCAAGTAACACTCTGCAGATACAGGTCAGGTTGCTTCTGATGTCTAAATATGTATAAGGGTATTTTAACAACAGGATTACATATCTCAGAGAATGCCACTCATGGCATATTGTCAATCTGTCACTTTTATTTACTTAACTGTGAATAGGCACTGCAATGAAAAATGAAACAGTTTGACAAGGGGATGAAATAGCATCACTATGTAAAACCTCCTCCAAACATGAGTAGAGGGTTGGGTGACTGTGTAAAACCTCCTCCAACCATGAGAAGATGGTTAAGTCATTTGTTAAGGCCTCCTTCATTTAATAAGTAGAGGGTCAGGAACAGAGGTGTAGCCTCATCCAAAAAGCATAGGGTTAAAAATGCTGCAAATGGCCTAAAAACTTGTTTACACCTTATCTACCATAGAGGAAACCACTGATACAACAGTGGTATTTTCAAGGGGTGCTTACATGGTTTCACTATTTGAAGGACAAAGTTGAAATCAGTAGAAATCAACTGAAGGCTTATGAATAGAAAAATGGTGTTAAAAACAGAGGGAAATCAATGGCACTATGATGAGTTAAGAAGCTTTGTTTGTCATGTCTGCAAAAAACCTCCTGTGGAGAGTAAACAAAGGCTAGAATGCCCAAGCTTACAACAACCTCATCAAAATGACAAATAAGGTAGTCTAAGCCTTGCTTCTGAAGGGAACCTTTGTGAATAAACAACACAGAGACAGTATGTGTGAAGAAAGGGTATGACATCATGATTCAAATTCAAGACAATATTCAAAGAATCAAGCCATATCACTATCACAGTCAAACACCTTTTATGAAACATGTGAAAAAACCTTGTTGTTGCATATGATTGCATTAAGGGTCTCTGAAGGCCTTTTTCCTTGATGAATAGATATAGGTAAAAGCCATGGGTGAATGCAAATAAGGTTTTTCATCCACAATCAAAGGAAAATATCCAAGGGCGCCTGTATGTTTTGATCAAACTGAACAATAGCCATAATTATCATCAAAACACCAGGAGAGCAGAAATTGTCAAAGTAAGTTTTAGAGTTGTGAATTATCTCTTTCCAAGATGTGGCAAAGGATGCAACAAAAATCCTGGGTATGACTCTTGAACAGTGCTCTTCTAAAAAGTCAGAAATGAAAAAAGATGAGAGGATTACTTTTCTTAATGAAGAAACAGTGAAAGGGCAGTGGAGAAGTTGTCCACAGCATTTAAAATCGAAAGATGATTCTTTGCAATGTTTTGAAGAGTGATGAAATAATAGAGGATAAGTGACTCATGTTTTGACAAAAAAAAAGGAGCCTTTCTCAAACTCCAAACCCTCCCAAAAAAAATTCAAAAGCTTTTTGGCTTTCTCAACTTTAAAAAGGGGGAGAGACCGTTGCAAAGTCTCATTTGCAAGTTTCAAAACACTAACAAACACTCCATCAGTTCTTTCACCGGAGAAGCAAGTGTTTTCATTTTTTTTTTCTTCATATTTTTAAGGCCTTCAAGCCTGCGCGGCACGCCTGTGAGTGAGAATACACAACCTTTGTATTGTTGCGCGGCGCGCCTGTAGCGCGTTCACCCACTGCCCGAGGCCGACCCAACTGCGCGGCGTTATTTTCAGTGAACGTGCCGCTCGCCCAAAAGCCTTCAAAAAACTCTGTGAAGCTGCTCCAATCAATCAATTGAGGTCTTTAAGATTTTCTTTGAGGTATTCTACATTTCCTCATGGCAAAATTGAAAGATTGAAAGGGTGTTGTGTGGTGTTTTTTCCCTAAGAAATAGATAATGATTTTAAAACCATTTCATCATTTAAAAACATGAGATAGAAATTGGTATATGAGATAGAGTTCTAGTCAAAGCTGAAGAAAGTTTTCTTATGTATTGGGGGTATCAAATCAATTTGGACAGTGTCTTGACAGTAGCTTTAAGGGAAGTTTGTCATTTAAAAAAGCACCAGAGAGAGACAGTGATAGAGGATAGGGTTGTTGAGAAAAATCAAGGTTGTTTATTGCTGTGAGTGTCACAGACCATTACAGTGATAGCTGGGGTGTTTTTTATCAGTCTTAAAGGGCCTTAACTACCTTTAAGAACAGTGAAAACCATACACAAATTGCAAGACAAACATACACATTTGTAGAGGTTTCAATTTGGCTGGAAAAGTTTCCTAACAGTGTTAAAACAAGAATAACCCCTATCTGCAAAATCAAAGGTGAAAACAGTGATCCCAATGTGAAATCTTTGTCATTTTAAAATTCCTCTCTGTATTGTGGATTAACAAACTCTATGTAGCCACCAGAGTTCCAAAAACAGAGTCTTTGAAGGTCTTTTAAATCAGTTGGAGGGTGTTTTGTTTTACTTTGTGAAGAATACTGAACAACAAAAGAAAGGTGTTTGGAGGAAATTTTTTTTGTTGTTAAAACACAAGATGTTCTTTCTTCACCAATAAACCACAAACACATCTTTTCAGAGTTATTTGCCCAAGCACAGTGATAAGTTGATTTTTTTTCATTTGACAAATACTTGTTGATTAGCATCAAAAGAGGATAAAACAGTGATTTATAAGGAGGACAGGGGTGTTTTTGAGAAACCATTTCAAGGAACATTTGAGATAGCTTGTTTTTGCAAAGAGTATCTAAAACAAAATGCCTCCTAGGCAAGACAGTAGAAGTGGCCTTCACAAGAGGGTTGAACCTGTTTCTACTGAGGAGGTAAATGCTCATCCATCAGTCATGTTTAACTTTCATGAGGTTGGATGTCTAGAGTTTTGTCAAAGGGTGCAGGAGGTGAAAATATATTCCCCCTTGACACATCTTTGTGCTTTGAGATTTCAAGGGAAACGCTTTCAGCTGGCAGGCTTGGATTTCAAGTTTTCTCCTACATCCATTTCCAAGGCCACCAAAATCCCTTATGTCGGAGAGAAGTGGTTTAAACAGAGAAACCTAGACTCAGAACAGTACAAACCCTTTTTGAAGCTGGAGCATCGGGATACATGTCCATCCATCTTTCCCTTCTCATATATGTTGACTAGCTATGCCCCCCTCATGAAGATAATCATGAAATACTTCACTTGCGAGGGAAGATTATCCCGGGTCTATGCTTACCATGTTTGGTTGCTCATGCATTTCAAAAGAGCCAAATTGTTAAATCTCCCCTTCTTCCTTGATATTAGTATTGAAAAAATGGCCTCCACTATTAAGAAAATACATCCTTCTCAGCAGTCAGCTTGCCTTTTCCAGCATTCCCTCATTAAGGTTATCATTCTTTATCAACTTGAGAAGAATGAAATCTCTCGGGACACTTTCATTGAACATCCAGATTTCGCCACTATTCCTTCATTCCATGCATCTCCTTCACCTTCCACTCACCATCCTTCACCTTCTTCAAGTAAGCCCATTCCCAAGAAGCCCAAATTTCCCATGATTGAACAAGAAGAAGAGCATGATGAGGAAGAAGAGCATGATAAGGAGGAAGAGCATGATGAGGAAGAAGAGCATGATGAAGATGAACAACAGCATGATGAAGATGAGCAACAACATGATGATGAACAACAGAAACATGAGGCACAACAACATGATGAAGAAGGGTAGCAAGGAGAAAAAAAATCATGACGAAGAAGGGCAGAAAAGTGAAGAGAATCACAGTGACGAAGAGTAGTGCCATGAACAAACTCAAAACAATGAGGAGGGAAATGATGAGGAAATTGAAAATTTTGATGAGGGTATTGGTAATCCTTACAGCAGCAAAAAGTATGAAGATGAAGCCCAAAACATTGAAGAGACAAAGCCTCAAAGTCCTAGAGACATCAAAGGCAAGAGTAAAGAGGGCAGTCGTCAAAAATACATGCAAGAGGACAGTCAAAGCATTCATGAAGAAAACTAAAAATAGTGGCAAGGATGATAAGGAAAGTAACAAGGGAAAAGAGCCAATAGAGCATGTGCTAGCTGCCTCTCCTAGGCAAGGGGCCACGCTTTCTTCTCCAAAAATTTCCAAGCCCCGGACATCAAGGAAAAGGGTGCCTCAAACTATAACTCCAAATGTTACTAGGGAAATAAGGCTGAAATTGATGAATAGAAGCAATATATGGTTATACAAGCTTGGAAGAAACACTTGTCTCATGCATTGGATAGTTTCTTGAATGTTTTTGGATGATGAAGGAGGTCTGTTCTTGGATTCGTTGACTTGGTAAAATGGTATAGTGTCCCTCTCTGTTATGCTTCTTATTTTTCATTCATATTCCATGTTCTTGCTTGCTATAAGACAATAGAGAATAGATTTGAGACATGCCCTTGGAGGTACCTCAAATTTCCTATTTCTTTATAACCTCTATGGTTTCTTCCTTCTTAGTCATATCAAAGAATCCTTGATTTCTCTTTGATAACTGAAGAACTTGTTTTCTTGTTTCATTTATGGTTTTATGCATGCTAAGTATGATTCACGGTATGCCCTGCTTACTCATGGCTAGTCATAGCTCCACCTCTAAAACCTTTCTTTGATTGTTTGATTATCATTTGTTGAACCAAGAAGGTCTTGTACTGATCTTGCCCTTTGCCTAAAACTATGCAATCTTGCTTCAAAGTGCCCAATAGCTTTCGATACTATGCTTAGGTGTTTCCTCATAGTGATTTGAGTTGTTTTTTTGTCTTAAATGTATTTCCCCAAAGTTTGATAGCCATTTCCTAAAGTTAGAGAGTCATATATCTCTATGCATGGCTTGAATTTTTATTTCTATGCATGGATCAGTTTATAGTTACATTTCTCATGATTAATGGTTAGCCCTACCATGTTTATGTTAGCTATTGAACTATTTATGTTTGAAATCATTTTTTCTTCACAAATTTAATTTCCATCCCACTCCATTTTACCCAAAGATCCATTTTACCTCACTCAAATCATCCCTTCAACAACCTTGTATCACCATCTGAAATATTTCTTTACCTTTTCGACCCCATAGACCTGTTGATCTAACATCTTTTTACCTATCTTAGTCTTTGATCAGTTCATCCCTCACAAACCTAAAACCCAAAACCAAAAACCTACTTCATAACTAGCCTAAAATTAGAAACACAAGAAGCAAACACACAGATATCCCTTACACAAATAGAGAGAGCCCTCTTTGAGTCCAAGATGGCTAGGTCCTTGTGCTCCAAAGATTGGTTTGATGTTACACTGTCATTTGGCTTGCCAATCAGCCAAATCATGGGACACTAACACATTGATTTCCTAGATCTAGAAATGTTCCAGCGATGGTACCCATCCATATAGTATATCCCAATAACATGGAAATCCAATATTCATGTCAGATATGTGGCGAAAATCACCCAGTGCGCCATTGTCACTACATACCTAGATTTCACGCAGCACTAGCCTGTATGTGCTCAACCATAGTCTGCCTCTCCCAAGAAGACAACATGGAGTCAAAATCCATGAACAGCTCGACAACCCAAGAAGATGTGACGAGCAAATCCATCCTCTTCTTTTCAGCTGAAAAGCAACCAATCAGGGAACCCTTAGTTTTCCCCAACCACTCTCTACAGAGAAGACCAACATGTGCATTATGTAAAACTCCCAATCATGTGGTTGCCACTTGCCCTGATTTAGAAGTTTTACGATGCTGGTACCCTGCCAGACCACAAACTGAACATGACGGGACCCCCATATCTAAGATATTTTTCCCAATATGTCATGGAAATCACTATGGAAAATGTTGTACCTATATCCAACAAGTTCGTCCTCTCATTGATATGATTCATAAAATTGAGAAAAAATGGGATGATCTTCTCAAACAATATAGAAAGTACATCAGCCCTAGGCCAGCAATGCCACACCCACATCAGCGTGATGGGAAAACTGGGATAGTGTACCAACCAAGTATGAAGTAAGCCAAACCTAGGATAACATGCGGACTATGTGACCGGATTGATCACCATGTTAATCAATGCAAAGAACTCAAGCCCCTCGCAAACAGTCTTCTTATCTTCTCTACCACAGAAACTTCTCTCTAACCAAGCGAAGATCACGCGTACGTATTTCTGGATTTTTTCACAATTTCACCATAAAATCAAATGCTAGCATCTCCCCAAGCTAATAGAATCAAGAGCAGAATTAAGTCTACACTCGCCAAAAGAGTTAGGCACACCTAAGCCAAAAACATAGAAATGGAAGCAGAATACCTCATCTTCTACAACAAATCCTTTTCAAGCGTCCACGTTTGGGACAACGATCAGTGTTGATTCTCATACAATATACTTAGTTGGCACAGTGTTACCATGCACCATTTTCACTGGCCAAAACCATGAACCATAGGCATGCCCTTTAATGGGAACATTCAAGCACCTCTTCACTAGGAAACATTTCCACCAACAAGAAATTGACCATCAATAACAGGGGACCCAACCTTGTGTTTACGCAAAATCCCATCATGGAGATTCTTCCCCCACCAAATGTGGACGACACGATACACCATATACGATTCATATCATCATGTATCGGAACTATGACTCAAGTTTTCTGCTCATCTACCATAGGTGTTGAGTCAGCTGCAACTACGATAGTAGATGTACCTACGATGGTGCAGACCCAATCTGTCTACACTTTGTCGACCATATCTAGTTCTTCCACATCGACGATGGAATCCTTCTCATGTATTGCAACCAGCTCCATGAGGATTGAACCTATTCAGCATAATCTTGCGCAAGATCAATCCCCCTTGGGATCCCTATTTCATTCAGATGAGAACATCCTAGAGGTAATGACGAAGCCAGATTATTCATGGGATGCAATGAATTAATGTTTGTTTTTTCTCCCCAAGCACACGTTCAGTCCTGACAAGACAAAATAACAAGAGATATTTGCGATCGAATCAAAATATTTCCTCCCATCAGGAAAAGTTGATTGGTTCAAAAACCCCATCCTAGCGCCCGATGTGTTCGAAGAAGGAAATATGTCAAACATCTCACCTACCGTCATGGTGAACGTATCCCAAAATCCTGCAAAGGTCGAAGAAATATCACTGGGGGCAGCATGCTCTCCAGAAGAAATAGCCTCTTATACCCAATTGTTACAAGAGTATAGAGATATCTTTGCGTGGGACTACTCAGAAATTCCTCGGCTTAGTCCCACTATCGTAGAGCACCATATTAACACTTGGCCTGACGTACCTCCAGTGTGCCAGAAACAACATTAGCTACACCCATCAAAGGCAAAAGCACTAAAATTAGAAATTAATAAGCTTCACAAAGACGGGTTTATCTACCCCATCGCTTACACATCTTGGGTTTCCAACCCTGTTCCCATTACGAAAAACAGGGCACCATATGCATTTGCACCGATTTTCGGGATTTGAACAAAGCTTGTCCTAAGGACAATTATCCCACCTCGTTCATCGACCTAGTCATCGATTCTTGTGCGGGGCCCAAGGATCTCTCCTTTATGGATGGATTCTTGAGGTACAACCAAATTCAAATCTGCCATACATACCGGTACAAAACTGCATTCACCACCCCCTGGGTCACATTCACATACAAGGTAATGCCATTTTTCCTAAAAAATTCTGGAGCCACCTTCCAAAGGGCCATGAACTATATATTTCATGATTTGGCACACCTTATCCTCACCTACTTAGACGACCTGCACTCAAACCATCTTGAGGATCTGTGATTGGTATTCCAACGATTTCGTCAATACAACCTATGCCTGAACCCCTTCAAGTGTGTCTTCTGCATCATCGTAGGAAGAATATTAGGTTTTCTCATGTCCCAGCAAGGAATTATCATGGACCCCCTCAAGGTCCAAGCTATCAAAGAGGTACCTCCGCCTCAAACCTTCAAGAAACTGCAAAGCTTACATGGGAAGGCCAATTTCCTGAGACACTTCATCCCAGATTATGGCTCAGGGGTTCTTGTGCCTCCTTCACTAGGACATCCCATTCAAATGGGATGACCATGCCCAACAAGCGTTCGAGGTGTTGAATGAAACATTATCTTCAGCACCCTTCATCAATACGCCAGACTATGACAGAGATTACATCCTGTATCTATCAGCTTCTGAGTCCACCTTAACCAGAGTTTTGATCCAGGAAAGCCCAGATGGGAAGGAACACATAATTTATTACGTCGGTAAAACCTTATCGGGCCCAGCACTAAGATATGAGCCTAAAGAGAAGACTTCCCTAGCATTAATACATGTAGTCCAGAAGCTTTGCCACTACATCATGTTAAAAACCACTACGGTTATTGTAGATATTAATCCCATCAAATACCTACTCACACGTCGCCTACTGAACCATAAATATGCTTGTTGGATAGTCATTCTCCAAGAGTATGAGTTACAGTTTCACTCCCCTAAAAGAAAAATGGCACTTATCTTTGTAGAGTTCATTACGGACCTCCCAAGGGATACCAAGGGATCACCAGTAAACGGTTCGCTACTAGATGAACATCTCTTCTTCGTAGCAACTGAAGACCCTTGGTATGGAGACATTCTTCTCTTCCTACAAACTCAAAATTTCAGACCACATCTCACTCAAGATGACCGTCGGCGCATATGCCAACAGGCCCCTGGATATCTCCTCATGGGATATTTCTTACACCGATAGGTAATCGACACCATTTTACGTCGATGCCTCACTCACGATCAAGCGTAACAAGCCCTCAATTACTGCCATGGAGATGTCTGTGGTGACCACCTATCCAGAATGGCCACCGCTCAAAAAGTCCTACAGAGAGGATATTTTTTTCCCTCCCTATTTCATGATTTTATTACGACAGTCAAGAGATGCGAGCGATGCCAGCACTTCGCTCATAAGGCAAGAGCCCCTCCTGCTCCTATGCACCCTGTCATCGTCATCAACCCCTTTTGTAAATGGGGAATTGACTTCATGACTTGCAACCTCACATCATCAGGCAGTCATAAATATATCATAGTGGTTGTCGATTATTTCACCAAGTGGGTAGAGGCCATGCCCACATACGACAAAACCACTGAAACTGCCACTCTATTTCTAGTTAACCATGTGATTGCCTGGTTCGGCATTCCCAAAGAGTTAGTCTCCGACCATGGGAAACACTTTGAGAATGAAGTTTTTGAAGAGCTATCTCGCCACCTCAGATTCACCCACGAATTTGCTTCACCATACTACTCCCAATCCAATGAACTGCTAGAAGTTGTAAACAAAGTACTCAAAACTATGTTACAACGCATGGTGAATAACCATAGAACCAACTGGCACCATATTCTCTTTTATGCCCCGTGGCCATACCGCACGGATATGAAGATGTCTACTAGTTTCTCTCCCTTCCACTTGGTATACGGGATCAAAGCCCTGATTCCCATATAATGTGAGATCCCGAATTTAAATGTCGCCATCGAACTCCTCAATGATACCCACCCTCTAGAATAGCGTCTAGTACAACTAGAGCTCATCGACGAAAGCTGGTGAGAGTCACTTCAACACAACAAGGCCCACAAGAAATGGGTAAAGCATCATTCGACTGCCACATCAACCCTCACTCATTCACTGAAGGAGAACTAGTCCTTCGCTATGATGTCACAAAATAAACCCTAGGGCCAGGAAAGTTTCAAACCTTGTGGACAGGACCCTACATTGTAAAGTGTTGCCTCCTCGAGGGCGTATGCATCTTGACAGAACTGGATGAGACATACCTCAACAAACCCTCAATGGCCTTTACCTCAAGAAATTCGATTCATAAGGGCCATGCAGGCCCTACCCTAGAGTCAATGTGCACAAACCCAATCGTTTTAAAATTTTTGATCAAAAGACTTTTTAAAAAATGCATTCGAGTGTCACAATGGATTACCAACCTAAACCTTACTTCAGATTTGCTGACGAAGCATCACGATGGTCTCAAAGTTTAGCAGCAACCGCCTGGGTCATCTATCACCTTGGCCGATCACCACTCTGCACGAATGGAATTTGCATCGGTTCAGCAGCAAACAATCAGGCAGAATATGGCATCATTATCGGACTTATGTGCGACACCATCCATCGAGGCATATTCCATATGAATGTCTACCTCGATTCCGAGTTAGGAGTGTCACAGTTAAACCAAACATTTGAGATAAGATATTCACTTCTATTTAGAACATATTTGCGTGCAAAAAGATTAAGTACACAATTTGACTACATTACATTCACACATGTACCTAGGAGTCAAAACCAAATAACTGATCGCATAGCTAACAATATTCTAAACTAGAATGCATCTCGAATAAAAAATCATACATAAAAAACAAAAACATAGAAATCCATGAACATAACATAATCCATAAGTAGAAACAGGGGGTGTTAGTGTCGGTATCGTCAGTGATCAAATTTCTCTTGTTGCATTGCATATTAGGTGTCTCATTCAGTCAGCTGAATTCCATTAGGAGCATGGATCATCTGATGGTAGTGGCTTGTTCCTCCTATCCCTCATGTCCTTTACCTAGTGGCCTATTTCTGTTCATTAAAATCATTTACAGGCATTTTTTGTCTCATAGTTTGCAAAAAGTCATTTTTTAGGGTTTTGGTGTCATTAGGTCTAGGGCTTCATTAATAAGGTCTTCATAATGCCCAATAATGGTCAGCAGGCACATGTGGATTTTGAAATAAGGTTTCGGTGATAAAAATCTCATCATCATATACTTAATAGTGTATTTTTATTCAAAACTCTGTTTTGAAGAAAAATAGAGTTTTTCATATTTATGTATAAACAAATGTAATTTTAAGTTTTCTTAGTTGTAATAATAATTTCACTGGCAACCCTAGTCGCCTTTGTCAAAGCTTCGACCATCCATTCCCCGCAAGACAAACAGAAAGCTCATCATTCAGTCAAAAAGCCAAAATGAAGCAAAACAGAGTTTTTAAAAAAAATGTCAAAGTCTGAAACATTGCAAAGTGGGTTTTTTGAAAAGAAAAATCAAAATCCTTGGCATATAAAAATTTTTCATCTCTTCAAGACTTCATTTGTATGCTAAGAGAACAAGAGTAAGCCAAGGAGAAATCGTGAGGAGAGAAGGAAGCATTTGAAGGCAGACTGTGTTGAAATTTCCCTGCGCGACGCATTGGGCAGGTGTCACGACGCATTGGGTGAGCGCGACGCATTGGGCCAGCTCCCACTTTGTAAATTTGTTCCTGCATGATGCATTGAAGCTGCACGATGCACTGGGCTTGTTGCGTGACACATAGGGCCGCAAGAAGTTTCATTACCATTCCTTTCAAAATTTCAAATTGGCTCAGTCCTTCTTTGTTCAAGTAAGTCAAAGCAACCTCTCCATCACCCATGAACATGTGTTTGGTGATATTTATGAAGATTTAAATACAAAAAATCAAATCCTATTATCTTGTTCAAATATTGTTTCCTTAGGGTTTTGAAATTGGTTTTGTTCTCATCATTTCCAGTTCCCCCACCTTTTTATTCCCTCCTCACTGTCTATCTTGTCACAACACTCCATTTCCCTATTCCCTTATATCCTTAAATCATTCATTTCCTATCCCATTCCCACTATCCCACATCCCAATTATAAATTTCCCAAATCCCAATGATATCCCAAAAGCCTAATGACTGTCCCTAAATTCTTCAATTGACAGATTTCACTTGGCAATATTCCATCATCTCTCCTACCCTATCCCTCCATAGTCCCTCACTTGTTATCACATATTTGGCAACAAAACCAAAGACACCAAACTCCTCATATTCATCCAAGACAACATAAACTTTGGAAATCATGGAGACCGATACATCTTATGACCGAGACAGTGACTCCACAACTGAATTGCATGCACCTAGAAGACCTCATAAGAGTGGCAGACATGTGAGGGAGGAGCCTACTTCATTGGCTGAATTGCAGGCTTGTCCACTTGCTATTGCATGTTTTCAACATCAGTCTTATTAATTTTGTGAAATGGTTGCTAGGGTCCGCCACCATCAAGAGCTGGCCCGTTTGTTTGTGTTGCATTTACATGATGGTCAAGTCACCGTTGCAGGTGTGACATTCACTTTAACACCTGAAACTATCTCTCAAGCAACCAGAATACCAAATGTTGGAGAACAATGGAACAAGAGGCAGCAGGTTGACAGGGTACACTATGAGCCATATATCAAGCCTAGTTTTGTGAGACAACTCAGCAGAGTTTTTCCATTCCGGTTCCTAAAGGATTCATATGCTCCTCTGATGAAACTTATTATCAAATATTTCAGTTGTGAAGGCCAGTTTTCACGTCTTTATGCCTATCATATCAGGTTGCTGAGGCATTTCACCAGGGTGAGGATGATGAACCTCCCTTATTTCATGTGCTGGAATATTGAGAAAATGACCACTCTCGTGCAAAGGAAAACTCTTGAGCAACAATATAGCAGTATCTATCACTTTGCACTCATCAAAATTGTGGTTATGCATCAGCTTGGCTTGGAGGGTATTTCATGGGAGGATTTCATTTCTAATGATTTCTTCACAGCTTCTCAGGTACCTTCGGAGGTTTTTCATGAGGTAGGTGAACCTTCATATCAGCATGAAGGTCATGAGACACAGAGCGCTAGTATGTCGGTGTTTGTCACTTATCAGAGAGGCACTAGAGGGTTATTTGCAGCAGCTAGGCGAGTATTATCTCCATTCGGGGTGGAAGGGGTCTCGCTTCTGTTATCATCAGCACAGGTACAGGTACAAGACAAGGGTAAGAGGCCCATGTAGGATGAGGGGCCTTCAGGAGGCCAGGATATAGATTTCATATTGATGAGGAGTTGGGCTCTCCTAGCTCAAAGCTGAGAGAGGTTGTTTAAGAGAAAAAGGCGGAAATAAACACTTTATCCATCAAGTTGCAAAGAGATCAATGGATAATCAACTACCTTGAGCAGAGAAACAAACAGTTGGAATATCAGCAAACTATCATGGAGTTACAAAATATACGTGAGAACTGGCAAGCTGCCCAAAGGGGCCAAACCGAGATGACATCCATCGAGTGAGAGATTGAGGCTGATCACAAAAATTGGCTTGAAAGGGTCAATATTCATTTGGAGAAGCTATTGGAGAAGGCTAGCAAGGAAAAGAACATGTTGAGGCACATGAAGAATCATTATTGGGAAAGAAATCATGTTTGCAAGGCACGAATCAAGATCCTAAAAGCTAAGTTGAAGAGGGCATCAAGGCGTCGGAAAAGGCAAGATAGAATTCAAATTTTGGCTGAGGCTTCCTTGGCCCAGCATAGTGCATGATGGAGGAAAATCAGCCCAAATTTCAAGAAATTTGGGACACATTTTGCAAATTTTGTTTTTTTTTGGCCTAAACATAGATTTTTCAGCTCAACGAGTCGTGCCACTTGGCGCGCGCTTATGATTGGGAGCTCCTCTTGGGTAAAAATTTGTATTTTTGGATTTATCATGAAAATTTATGCATATCTACATATGGAAAATATATTTTGACAAGTTTTGGGCTTCCAGTCGGGTCAAAAACACCCTAAAAATGACCTTTCTGCCCCTTTTTGGACACGTAGGAAGCAGTGTTGGGAAAATTCATTTTGGAGGGGAAAATGGAAACCAAATTCATAAAATCCACTTGTGTTGGAAAGTAGACATGCATATATTTCCAACGAGCTATCCTGTGCCCAATTTTGAAACCGGGAAGGCCTTCAAAATCGGCTCGAAACTGGCGTGACGCATAGAGAATTCAGGCGCGGCGCATTGGGGATTTTGGCTCATTTTTCACTCAGTAACTCTATTTTTCACCTAGTTTTGGCCAGTTTGACTTTCTTACTTCCAAATGTAAAAATATTTATGTAATTTGATGTAATTTCATGGCTCTTGATGTAATTTTGGCAAATTTTTACTCATGGAAGTAGGTTCATTCATCAAAAGGTGAATTGCAACTGAATGAATCAGTTTCCTATCTTATAGAGGCAAGCTGTTCCACTGCCTATTTTCCAGTTCTTAGTTTAGATCTTGTTGAAACAGATCCTAAACTAGTGATCTCGCCCCCTAGAGGTTGGGGATGAGGTAGTGGTGTCTATATCTTGTAGTTTTTCAGTCATTTGTAGGGTTGGACACTTGGCATTGCTTTGAGCTTCATTGTACATTTCATCTCTGCAGTTTGGCAAAGGAATAGACCAGGGTTTGCAGCACTCCTTGGGATTCATGTGGCTATTTGTTTTGATGATGTGTTTCTCTTTGTTAATGTAAGTTTACTGGTGCTTTATGTGTATCATCTTCCCTCTTATTTCTTCTTCAGTTAAACAAACAAGGATAAAGGTGGAATTCATTAGATTTGCAGTGCTCTACCTTGATTTTCTTTTAAGCTTATATGTTTTCAACTGTATAAAGAGGATTCTTGAAAGTCTCTTGCCCTCTTCAACCCCTCACTAGTCTGAGCTATCCATTTCATTCAAAATTGAAACATCAAAATAGTTGCCTACCTTGCCCCATTCAGATCCTTGCAAAACTGCTCATTTCTCAAACCCAAATTCTGCCCTTCCCTTTGATCCAACAAACACCCTCAAAATGAAATCAAACTCCTTTACATATATACCTAGCCTAAAATCAGCCTTTATTCAAGTCATCTCAAGCCTCACTGATCATTTTTTGCTGAGATTGACCAGGAGAGAGCCCTCTCCCGATCTGGTAGGGCTAGCTACTAGATTAAGCGTGGTTTGATGTTACCCTAGACTCTGCCTTTCTCAGTCTGAGGTAGATTTAGGCCATAACATAGTGGCGAACATACTAGGGAAATCTTGAAATGGTTTTCTTGTTAGTGTTATTTGTTTTATAAGCTATAGACGGAGCCTGAAGTATGCCAGGTAGCCTTCGAAACACTCTTGCTTTGCATTAGCAAAATTAGATAAACGCTGCTTCAGTCAATCTCCGGTCTAGTTTTATAAATGTAACATCTAACTTGTAAATTTCCCTAGTACATCAGATGATTCTATACTTTTGGGTGAGGAGTCTAGAATTCGATAGGCTGAACAAGTTGATTTTGTACCTTTGATTTTTGGGAATAATTCAACACACTGGCTTCCAGACGACATACCAGAGAAAATCTGGATCCTGATCCACCTCCTGTGTATGAAAATCCAAATCTTATTTCGAGAATCCTTCATCGAGAAAGTCCTGTGATTCCTATGTTCAAATCTCATTCATGTCACGTTGTTTTTTAGTATCTTGAAGATCTTGAGTTTAACGAACAATTTGAGTTGTCATTGTTTGAGACTAAGTCTGAAAGTGCTATTTATTCTACTGTCCTAAATCCAAATTTTGTTAAAGATATTGAAATTGAAAAAGCTAATAGATCCATTGACAGTTACATCTTGAATATTCAAAATTCCATTGTGGCAACAAACATTCCCGAATTCATAGAGTCTACATCTGCAACCCTTGGGTCATCTGCAATTACATCTAGTTCACAAATTCCTACCGAGCCTCCTTTCAATCCCACCATTCCCGTGCAACCTTCTATCCCTGATCAAAAATCTACAGTAGCATCACCTCCATCCACACCACATACACCTCATACATCAACTGCTCTGACTCCTCCTATATCCCCAAACCCGGTTGTAAATCCACCCAGAGCAATGGCTTCCCGATTTTCACCCCTCGCATTGCCTCAAAACTTGGATGACATGCCCGCTGATTATCAAAGCAAAATTCCATTGTTTGATGGCACTCCTCAAAGTGTTACTACTCAGCAACATGTGGATAAGATGGTAGATTTCTTTGACCTTCATGAGATTGATGCGGAAAATGTGACAATGAGACTGTTTGTACAAACCTTTGGAGGTGAAGTAAGAAAGTGGTTCAGAGCTTTTCCGGCTAGAAGTATTGCTACATTGCCTAATCTTCAGAGACAACTCTTGGATCGATGGGAAGTGAAGAAAGACCCTCTTTCAATCCTTTCCGAATATGACAATATCAAGCGGAATGTTGGTGAGTGAGTTCAAGATTATTGTATTAGATTCAATTTTGTTTACAATGCAATTCCTGCTGATATAAATCCACCTAGGGGGGTCGGCTTTGATTAATTTTCCAGATGGATTCGATCCTGACATGGCCTATCAATTAAGAGAAAGAGATCCGGGCACTTTAGAAGATATGCAGAAAATTGCAGTCAGCGTTGAAGCCAATTTGAATGTCAGGAGAGCTAGAATAAAAGCTGAAAAGAAAGTAGCAATAAAGGAAGAGGTTTCCACTTCAGATCAAGTGCTCAGTAAGATGGAAAAGATGTTTGAAAGATTAACAATTGATAATTATGAACTGCAGATCAGAAATCCTAACTTCCGTGGCCAGCAGCAACCACAATTTAGAATCAAGCAAAGAGAGCAGTGAGCACAAGAACCAAAAGTACAACAACAAGTGAAGACACCCTTACAGCAGAATTTTGTTCATGGTACGGAATCAGATGATGAAGAGGATGTATTTGGAGAAGAGAATCATTTCTTTACACCTAATGATATGCCAATTTTTATTACTGAAGATGAGGAGTACTCGGAAAACTCAGTTGTACAAAAGGACGAAAATTTCATCTTAGCCAATGAGACAACTCTTGAAGAAGAATCTGATGAATATTAGAGGGGGTACATGAATGCCTTGACCGCCCAGCAGTGAAAATATTCACTCAGAAATATAGATGTGCCCATTAATCTAATCCAAAAAAGAAAGGGAGCTACAACACCAAAGAAAGATTCACTTGTTGTGCAGAAGAAGGGGAAAGAGACAGCTGATCCCACCACTAGAAAATAACCATCAGCAAATGAAAGATCCAATTAGCCAAATATATCAAGGGAGAAAAATGAAAAGAAGGATGTTTTGACTAAAGAGGTAGAGAAAACTTCAGTTTTTGACTTAGAAAATGAAATTGCTAAGTTAAAAGTATCCATTCCTTTGACTGAATTTATGAAGAATAGTAGCTATAAGGGTCAGGTGTCTAAGATTTTGAGTTTAGATCCATTGTCTGATATGGTGAACGTGGAAGATGATCAACCTGAGTTGATTTTTGGTCCAGCATTAGATGGTGAGTCTCCAGATAGTGATGTACCTCCTTTTTACATCAGCCTTATATTGCAGGACTATGTATTACACAATGCTATGTTTGATTCCGGTGCCTCGCATAATCTCATGCCTAGGGAAATCATGGAGAAATTGGGATTGGATATCACTAGAAAGTATCATGACCTTTATTCTTTTGATTCTAGTAGAGTAAGATGCATTGGGCTTATCAAAGATTTGGTGGTTAGTTTAGATCATATTTCGACTAAAAATGTTTTGATGGATGTGGTTGTGGCGGATATTCCTCCGAGAGTTGGCATGCTTCTTTCCAGATCTTGGGGAGCGAAACTTAAAGGGAATTTGCAGCTTGATTTCTCCTATGCTACTATTCCCATGTTCGGTCAGATGAGGAAATTATACTGGGAGAAAAATATGAAGTATATGATCACTAGCAAGGAGAAACTGGTAAATCATCCAATCAATTATGTACATACTGATTTAGAATCATTTGTTTTGTATTCAGATAGCTTTAATGATGTAAATAGTCAATTAGTTGAAGTAGAAGACATTTCGGAAATCACTGAAAATTTCAGAGAGGTCTTAAAGAAAGAGGGACAAAGACTTAATAGTACTGATGAGCAATCAACCTTCCGACAACAGCAAAAGGTTGATGGACAGCAAAGCGAAGCAAAAAAGCAAACATAATTTCAGCATTTGGAAGAGGATGAAGATGGTTTGTGGACCATGGATTTTGATGGTGCGGTAGGAAATGATGGTGCTAGAATTGGCATTTGGGTACGCAGCCCTTTTTCTTCCCCAAAAAAAGTGCCAAGTAACGTAAGGGTCTATTCTTATAAATTGACTTTTGATTGTTCGAATAATGAGGTTGAATACGAAGCTTTAATTGTTGGTCTAAAAATTCTTAGAAAGTTAAATGCCAAAAGGATTGTAGTGTATGGCGACTCTGAGCTAGTTATCAAGCAAGTGAAAGGTGAATATCAAGCTAATCATCCTCGAATGCGGGCCTACCGCAATGCGGTATTAGATATCTTGAGATTGTTTTCAGATTATACTTTGAATTGTGTCCCTCGTATTTAGAATGGTATTGCAGATGCACTTGCAAAAGCAACAAGTAATTTGAAAATTCTGATGAACTCAAGCAAAAAATTTGAAATCCATGTGAAGCATCGTCCAACTTTCCCTGACAATCAAAGGTATTGGCAAGTGTTTCAAGATGACGAAGAAATTGATGAGTTTCTGCAAAATGAAGGTAAGTTCAAAGACACTTCTATTGATGGGGAGCATGATGATGGTGAGGCGAATGTGCAAGTCAATCATATGGAAGTTTTGCAGCTGAAGGATAATGTCATTCCTAAAGGTCTCATACCTTTAGAGGAGTTTTCGACCAAGATGATGTAGCTCAAAAACCAACCTTGCGACCAACCGAGAAAGGAGTTGAGGATGTGAACATTGGATCAGCAGAAAATCCTAAAATGGTGAAATTGTCCAAAGCATTACCCCCACAGGTAAAAGAAAAGTATATCAGTTTATTATCTTCTTTTGTTGATGTATTTTCTTGGGATTATTCATATTTGAAGACATATGACACAAACATAATTCAGCACACCAATC
The DNA here is from genome assembly GCA_034641835.2 of Pinus albicaulis. NCBI lineage: Eukaryota > Viridiplantae > Streptophyta > Pinopsida > Pinales > Pinaceae > Pinus > Pinus albicaulis. Next base: position 223,119,491 of record CM076584.1, on the reverse strand, counting down.
CGATCAAGCCAAATCAAAAGCCCTTTCGGCAAAAATTGAGAAGAATAAATCCAACGTTGCTGCCCTCAATAGAGAAGGAAGCGAATGGGTTGTACAAAGCTGGTATCATCATCCCCATAAGATTTTCAGATTGGATTTCTAATTTGGTGCCCGTGCGCAGGAAAATAGGTGAGATTCGCTTATGCATTGATTTTAGGAATATGAACAAAGTATCTTTGAAAGACAACTATCCATTGCCCAAAATGGATTACAAACTTCAGTCAGTAGTTGGAGCATCCCGCATGTCGCTACTCGATGGTTATTTCGGTTATAACCAAATTCTGGTCCATGAGGATGATAGAGATAAAATAGCATTCACCACTCCATGGGGAACTTTCCATTATGCTAAAATGCCTTTCGGTTTGAAGAATGTTGGTGCAACCTTTCAGCGAGCAATGGATATGGAATTTGCAAATGAAAAGGATATTTTTCTAGTTGTGTATCTTGATGATTTGACAGTTTTTTTTAATTCAGATGAAGAGCACCTTTATCATTTGAAGATTGTATTTCAACGGTGTAGAAAATATGGTGTGTCTCTTAATCCAAATAAGAGTTTGTTTGCCATGGATGAGGGAAAACTTCTTGGTCATATTATATCAAAGGATGGCATCTGCATTGATCCAGCTCGAGTAGAAGCTATTCAGCAAATTGATCTTCCCCGGAACAAAAAGGAGATCCAATCATTTAATGGTAAGATGAATTTCCTACGTCACTTTGTGCCAAATCTTACAGAACATTTAAGGGAAATCACAAACATGCTCAAGAAAGATAGTGTAGTGAAGTGGACTGAAGAAGCAGTAAAGTCTTTCAATTTAGTAAAATTGGCTCTTTCTTCGGCTCCGGTTTTGATCAGCCCGGACTATACTTAGGATTTTATTTTGTTTTCATTTGCCTCGGATCATACTATGGCAGCAGTCTTGATGCAGAAAAGAGATCAACTTGAAAAACCAATTGCTTTTTTTCAGCCGAACCATAAGAGATGCAGCCTTAAAGTATAATATTATCGAAAAGCAAGCTCTTGCCTTAGTAAAAGCATTGAAATATTTCCGAGTATATATTTTGCATTCTCACATTCTTGCTTATGTTCCTAATGCTGCTGTTAAGGATGTCTTTATGCAAACAGACCCAGAAGGGAAACGAGGCAAATGGATTGTAGCCTTGTTGGAATATGACATGGAGATAAAGCCTACAAAGCTTATCAAAGGACAGGGGCTGGCTAAGATAATGGCTGAGTCAAATTTGCATTCCTTGGACATTAATATTATTGCTGCTATGTCCGAGGAAAATGAAGAAAGTTCGCTAATTCAAGTATCATAAATATTTGTTCTTTCTCCTTGGTATTCGGACATTGTATATGTGCTCCAAAATCTGTCACCACCGCCAGGAATGGCTAAAAACAAAAGTAGGACATTGAAATTAAAGGCTACCAAGTTTTGTATCATGAATAATGCACATTATTGGAGAGATCCCCGTGGTGTTTTGCTCAATTGTTTGGTTGAAGAAGAGGCAAAACAGGTTATGGAAGATTTTCATAAGGGAGATTGCAGAGGTCATCTTTTCTAGAAAACAACGGCCAACAAAATTTTGAGAGCAGGATATTATTGGCCGACTCTCTTTGCTGATGTGTACAAAACTATAAAAAGCTACCATGAATGTCAGATTTTTGAAGGGAGGAAAAAATTGCAGCCTTTGCCACTCAAGCCCATTAAAGTAAGTGCTCCTTTTCAGCAGTGGGGTTTGGATTTCATTGGCGAAATCCATCCTACTTCTTCAGCGCAGCATATATGGATCCTTACAGCAACGGACTATTTTACTAAATGGATTGAGGCGGTTCCCACCAGGCAGGCCACATATTTGGTAATCATTTCATTTCTTGAAAACAATATTTTGTCTCGTTTTGGTTGTCCAAATAAGTTGATCACTGATAATGCAGCAGCCTTTAAATTTAATAGAATGATTGATTTTTGTGATAAGTATCAAATTACTTTGGGGCACTCAACCGCATATCATCCAAAAAAAAACGGATTGGCCAAATCTTCAAATAAATCCTTGGTCAATATTATCAAAAAGCTGCTGGAAATAAACAAGAAAAGTTGGCATAAATAATTGGTTAATTCACTTTGGGAAGACAGAGTGAGTCAAAAGAAATCTATTGGTATGTCTCCTTTTGAGCTCATGTATGGTGTTGACACAGTATTCCCGACCTCTCTCGCAGTTCCAATGGTTAAACTTCTGCAGGAATCTGGCAGGGAAGATGATCATATGCAATAGAGAATAAATCAAATGATCCATTTACAGCAGACTAGAGATGAGGTTTTTCAAAACGCTTTCAAGCTGCAAGAGAGAATCAAGAAGATATATGATCGAAAGGCAAAGGTGGAAAAGTTTCAATTAGAAGAAGTGGTGCTGAAATGGGATGCAAGAAATGAAGATAAAGGTAAGCATGGCAAGTTTGAGAATCTTTGGAAAGGACCTTTTAGAATTGCTGCATATCGAGGCCAAAATGCTTTCCTTTTGAAAGAAATGAATGGAGAAGATTGTCCAGGAGGGCTGGTCAATGGTCCGCTACTCAAACTGTACTAATTTTGAAATGTTTTCTACTGTCATACATATCACTGTACATACCAGTTTGTTTAAGTTTCATTGCAAGCATGTGCTGTCATCATTATTTCAGTTTGGGGCCCGAGGAGAAGGCTATAAAACTGAAGGTTGATTCCAGTTTTGGTTTGGTTTGTTGAGTCAAGTCTTTCAGTCATTTTTGGTTTCGAAAATTGAGTCAGTTTTGTGTCAATTTTCAGTCATGAAAATCAGTCAAGAGTCTTGTTTTGGTTTGTTGAAGTTATTGACTCCATAGCCCAATGGACAAAGGCACTGCCTTCTTTCCCAAAGATCTGTAGTTCTTGGCACCTCCAAGGAGCTACCATCCCCATTGGAGCCAATGTTAGTGTCGGTATCTTCATCCCTCCGTCAGTGATCAAATTTCTCTCGTTGCATTGCATATTAGGTGTCTCATTCAATCAGTTGCATTCCATTAGGAGCATGGATCATCTGACGATAGTGGCTTGTTCCTCCTCTCCCTCATGTCCTTTACCTGCTGGCCTATTTCTGTTCATTAAAATCATTTACAGGGATTTTTTGTCTCATAGTTTGCAAAAAGTCAATTTTTAGGGTTTTGGTGTCATTAGGTCTAGGGCTTCATTAATAAGGTCTTCAGAATGCCCAATAATGGTTAGCAGGCACATGAGGATTTTTAAATAAGGTTTCAGTGCTAAAAATCTCATAATCATATAAATAAATGTATAATAAATAATCTCATAATCATATAAATAATAATCTTTATGTATAAATAAATGTAATTTTAAGTTTTCTCAATTGTAATAATACTTTCACTGGCAACCCTGGTCGCCTTTTTCAAAGCTTCAGCCATCCATTCCCTGCAAGAAAAATAGAAAGCTCATCATTCAGTCAAAAATCCAAAATGAAGCAAAACAGAGTTTTTTTAAAAAATGTCAAAGTCTGAAACATTGCAAAGTGGGTTTTTTGAAAAGAAAAATCAAAATCCTTGGCATATAAAACATTTTCATCTTTTCAAGACTTCAATTGTATGCTAAGAGAATAGGAGTAAGCCAAGGATAAATCATGAGGAGAGAAGGAAGCATTTGAAAGCAGACTGTGTTGAAATTTCCCTACGTGACGCATTGGGCGAGCGCGACACATTGGGTCGGCTCCCACTGTGTAAAATTGTTCCTGTGCGACACACTGGGCTTGTTGCGCGATGCATAGGGCCGCAAGTAGTTTCATTGCCATTCCTTTCAAAATTTCAAATCGGATCAGTCCTTCTTTGTTCAAGTAATTCAAAGCAACCTCTCCATCGCCCATGAACATGTGTTTGGTGATATTTATGAGGATTTAAATACAAAAAATAAAACCCTATTATCTTGTTCAAATATTGTTTCCTTAGGGTTTTGAAATTGGTTTTGTGCTCATCATTTCCATTTCCCCCACCTTGTTATTCCCTCCTCACTTTCTATCTTGTCACAACACTCCATTTCCCTATTCCCTTATATCCTTAAATCATTCATTTCCTATCCCATTCCCACTATCCCACATCCCAATTATAAATTTCCCAAATCCCAATGATATCCCAAAAACCTAATGACTATCCCTAAATTCTTCAATTGACAGATTTCACTTAGCAATATTCCATCATCTCCCCTACCGTATCCCTCCATAGTCCCTCACTTGTTATCACATATTTGGCAACAAAACCAAAGACACCAAACTCCTCATATTCATCCAAGACAACATAGACTTTGGAAATCATGGAGATCGATACATCTTATGACTGAGACAGTGACTCCACAACTGAATTTCATGCACCTAGAAGATCTCATAAGAGTGGCAGACATGTGAGGGAGGAGCCTACTTCATTAGCTGAATTGCAGGCTTGTCCACTTGCTATGGCATGATTTCAACATCAGTCTTGTTATCAATTTTGTGAAATGGTTGCTAGGGTCCACCACCATCAAGAGCTGGCCCATTTGTTTGTGTTGCATTTACATGATGGTCAAGTCACCCTTGCAGGTGTGACATTCACTTTAACACCTGAAACTATCTCTCAAGCAACCGGAATACCAAATGTTGGAGAAAAATGGAACAAGAGGCATCAGGTTGACAGGGTACACTATGAGCCATATATCAAGCCTAGTTTTGTGAGACAACTCGGCAAAGTTTTTCCATTCTGGTTCCTAAAGGATTCATATGCTCCTCTGATGAAACTTATTATCAAATATTTCAGTTGTGAAGGTCGGTTTTCACGTCTTTATGCCTATCATATTAGGTTTTTGATGCATTTCACTAGGGTGAGGATGATGAACCTCCCTTATTTCATGTGCCAGAATATTGAGAAAATGACCACTCTCATGCAAAGGAAAACTCCTGAGCAATAGTATAGCAGTATCTATCACTTTTCACTCATCAAAATTGTGGTTATGCATCAACTTGGCTTGCAGGGTATTTCATGGGAGGATTTCATTTATAATGATTTCTTCACAGCTTCTAAGGTACCTTCGGAGGTTGTTCATGAGTCAGGTGAACCTTCATATCAGCATGAAGGTCATGAGACATAGACCACTAGTATGCTGGTGTTTGTCACTTATCAGAGAGGCACTAGAGGGTTATTTGCAGTAGCCAGGCGAGTATTATCTCCACCCGGGGTGGAAGGGGTCTCTCTTCCGTCATCATCAACACAGTTACAGGTACAGGACAAGGGTAAGAGGCCCATGCAGGATGAGGGGCCTTCAGGAGGCCAGGATACAGATTTCGTACTCATTGATGAGGAGTTAGGCTCTCCTAGCTCAAAGCTGAGAGAGGTTGTTCAGGAGCAGAAGGCAGAAATAAAAACTTTGTCCGTCAAGTTACAAAGAGCTCAATGGATAATAAACTACCTTGAGCAGAGAAAAAAATAGTTGAAAGATCAACAAACTATCATGGATTTGAAAACTATACGTGAGAACCAGCAAGCTGCCCAAAGGAGCCAAACCGAGATGACATCCAACGAGCGAGAGATTGAGGTTGATCGCGAAAATTGGCTTGAAAGGGTCAATATTCATTTGGAGAAGCTGTTGGAGAAGGTAAAAAATGAAAAGAACATGTTGAGGCACATGAAGAATCATTATTGGGCAAAAAATCATGTTTGCAAGGCACGAATCAAGATCCTGAAAGCTAAGTTGAAGAGGGCATTAAGGCGTCGGAAAAGGAAAGATAGAATTCAAATTTTGGCCGAGGCTTCCTTGGCCCAGCATAGTGCATGATGGAGGACACTCAGCCCAAATTTCAAGAAATTTGGGACACATTTTGCAAATTTTGTCTTTTTTTGGCCTAAACACAGATTTTTCAGCTCAACGCGTCATGCCACTTGGCGCGCGCTTATGATTGGGAGCTCCTCTTGGGTAAAAATTTGTATTTTTGGATTTTTCATGAAGCATTATGCATATCTACATATGGACAAGATATTTTGACAATTATTTGGCTTCCAGAAGGGTCAAAAACACCCTAAAAATGACCTTTCTGCCCCTTTTTGGACACACAGGAAGCAATGTTGGGAAAACTCATTTTTGGAGGGGAAAATGGCAACCAAATTCAGAAATTCCACTTGTGTTGGAAAATTAGACAGGTAGAGATTTCCAACAAGCTATTATGTGCCCAATTTGGACACCAGGAAGGCCTTCACAATCGGCTCCAAACTGGCACGATGCATAGAGAATTTAGGCGCGACGCATTGGGGATTTTGGCTCATTTTTCACTCAGTAACTCTGTTTTTCGCCTAGTTTTGGTCGGTTTGACTTTCTTACTTCCACATGTAAAAATATTGATGTAATTTGATGTAATTTCATGGCTCTTGATGTAATTTTGGAATTTTTTTACTCATGGAAGTAGGTTCATTCATCAAAAGGTGAATTGCAACTGAATGAATCAGTTTCCTATCTTATAGAGGCAAGTTGTTCCACTGCCTATTTTCCAGTTCTTAGTTTAGATCTTATTGAAACAGCTCCTAAACTAGTGAGCTCGCCCCCTAGAGGCTGGGGATGAGGTAGCGGTGTCTATATCTTGTAGTTTTTCAGTCATTTGCAGGGTTGGAAACTTGGGATTGCTTTGAGCTTCATTGTACATTTCATCTCTGCAGTTTAGCAAAGGAATAGACCAGGGTTTGCAGCACTCCTTGGGATTCATGTGGCTCTTTTTTTTGTTGATGTGTTTCTCTTTGTTAATGTAAGTTTACTGGTGCTTTATGTGTATCATCTTCCCTCTTATTTCTTCTTAAGTTAAACAAACAAGGATAAAGGTGGAATTCATTAGATTTGTAGTGCTCTACCTTGAGTTTTGTTTAATCTTCTATGTTTTCAAATGTCTAAAGAGGATTATTGAAAGTATCTTGCCCTCTTCAACCCCTCACCAGTCTAAGCTATCCATTTCATTCAAAATTGAAACATCAAAACATTTGCCTACCTTGCCCCATTCAGATCCCTGCAAAACTGCTCATTTCCCAGACCCAAAATTTTCCCTTCCCTTTGTTCCAAAAAACACCCTCAAAATCAAATAAAACTCCTTTACATATATACCTAGCCTAAAATTAGCCTTTATTCAAGTCATCTCAAGCCTCAATGATCATTTTTTGCTGAGATTGACCAGGAGAAAGCCCTCTCCCAATCTGGTGGGGTTAGCTACAAGATTAAGCGTGGTTTGATGTTACCCTAGATGTTGCCTTTCTCAGCCTGAGGTAGATTTAGGCCATAATAGGGGGCACACCATGTAGAGCCACATAAATTATCCCTAATATATATATATATATATCAAGTGTATGTGTCTTAGTACAAAAATAGTGTCTCTGACCCAATGGTCAACCCAAAAAGATACACAAAAAATCATCAAAAAATAGGGGAAGCATCCTCATAATGGGTGCTTTCCCCTTGTACAAAAATACTCTAGGGCGGTGCTCCCCTAGGTGGGGCACCTGGATTGACTGCTACTCTCGGTACCACTACTAGAGCTGCCATCAAAACTGAGACTTCCACCCGACATAAAATTGGAAAATAGTCCCTCTCCCAGGCCATCAACGTCTCTAGCCACACCTCCTCGAGTTATTCTAGAAATCCTCGAGAAGGCATCCCCTAGGTCAAGTGGTCCACTTGATCCCAGGCATCCTCTAGAACTGACACCCACATGGTTAGCTCAACAACATGAGCCTCCATCGCCTCCTTACGAGCCTTTGCTGCGTTGGCACGAGCTCACTCAGCCATAGTCTTGGCAACAACTGAGCTACATCCCTACCCTGAAGGGCTGCCCCCACCACAAATTTCACCACCTTGAGGCTATAAAGGATCTCCTTCCAACCCCCCACGAGCTCCCCGAGGTCTCCTAAGAGGAGCATGGCCAACCAATCGAACCATAGGGAGACCAACCTTGCCAACATCTACAAGAGTAACCAAAAATATGTCAATGTCACCATAAAAACACATATAAACATATATACTCAAATAAATGCAGAAAACATAAAGACATACTTGCTGGCCCCCAAACGTAGCTAGGAGGGAGACCCATCTATGGGTCCCCCCCAAAGTCCATCCCTGCATATGGGAATGGCAGCAAAATCTGGGGATTGGCCGCAAACTAGGCCTCTGTCGTGGCGTTCCAGTAACGCCCCACCCTACCTCCACCCCTTCGCAGCATCACAGGTGCCCACCTCCTCATACAAGGCACCAGTGGCCCCCCAGCAGGCACTGCCACCACTGGTCTCAACAACATATCCGCTCGTACATGATGCTGCATAAAATTTTGGCATACACAAACAGCTTCAATCCATCTCGGATCTTGAAAATTTGTACCACCATCCTGTCATAGCAGAAATAGGAAAAAATGAAAAAGTGCCCAGCCCTCAGCCGGCATAAGGTTCCAACCTATGGGCCTGATGCCTGATGCGAATCCAATGATCCTACGAGCCACACGATAGCTTCCAAAGCACATCGCTCAGCCAAATATGTCACCGAGGCAATAGTAATGCACCCCTCCATAAGGGGCGCCTCGCCATAATGACACGCTCAAAACCTCTCAAAATCCACCCTCCTAGAAGGGAGTGGATACCGCAGTGCCTTACCCCAAGGCAGTAGCCTGGTCACAAAGTATATATCCATCTCAGGATGGATAGCAAGGTCACACCCATGTAGCACAAACACATTGCACCACTTGTTCCAGTGCTCGATCGGGTAATGCAATAGTTGGTCATGTGACCGAATAAAGTCGTTCTCCACAAATTTTAAGAGACCGTATTGCGCCAGTTGTTGGCACACCTGACCGTCGGCGAATAATGAAGTACGAAGATGGGACAAATCCCACTCCCTTCACAACATACTTTCATCCAAACAAGAACCCATTAGTAGCATAAAAACATCAAAAAATAGGCAAAATGTCCAAAAAATTTGGACAAAAACTGCCTCAGCCTTTTGCGCGCTTGTCCCTTAGACATGCACGCTGAAGGTGCACCTTTATTTTTCACATGTGCGTAAAAGGTGCACCCAAATATGAGAAAATCATACCTAAGGTGCGCCAAACCTTAATTTTGTGCACCGAAGGTGTAATATCCCAAAATAGGGAAAATCTACAACATTAGGAATATCTTATAATATTCCCAAATTGGAGACCCAGCAATATGAAAACACAAAAATGGAGTAGTAGTGACAGCTCAACTCATAAAATGTGAGAAATATCCATAGCCATATTATTAAGTTATAGCAGCAGCAAATGAATACAAGATCTTGAGGAAAATGTTACTCAAGATAGGCAATGCTTAGCCTCAAGGAACAAGTACATAAATCATGACAAAACACTGCTACACAAGTATACCCAAGCTATGACTACGCAGTTTTATAAAAGAAACTCCATGCTAACATATTTAAAATACATAGATATACAAATATATGGCCCATACAACATTGGGAGTGAAGATATCAGCTCCCAAAGACTACCTCAAGTCAATCCTGGAAGGATTGGATGTAATATACAAAATCTTCAAAATGTCAGAGTTGTTGGGTAGTAGTAACAACTCAAGAGCTAGAACTGGATTGAGATGGCTGAAGATGATACACAATCTGAATATGCCTCCTCCAATGGATCTCTCGAGTGAAAATCTGATCCCCTCACTGAAGATCTCACCCTCTGAACAATCTGCAAAGCCCCACTGCAAATACTCACTATAAATAACATAGTTACTGAAGGAAACTGCATTATAGGGGCAAGGGAATGAGTTGGCCCAATGCCAAGATCTACAATAAGCTCCAAGGGCTTCCAAAATGATCTCCCAAAGGAAAGAGAGCCTCCTATTCTGGAAAACAAGTGATGGAAGTGGTGTTGTGAACCCTCACTGCAACACCCTGCAACACAACATTATTCTGCTTTAGAAATAACACTGTATCTGAAGGAGGATGCTTGGCCTCAAGCCTGGATGTGAGGAAAATCAATACAAATCCTTCAAGAAGCCTCTCAAGAAAGGGGAAGGATTATTAAACAGGAAATCCTTGTGCTAAGCAGCACTACAAATTTTCTAAACAGCAAGAGAATGCACAAAGTCTGAATAGACAATGAAATCAATAATCCAAATCATGAATAACAATGGCTACCTTGCCCTCCTTTTAAACAAGTGAAAGCCTTCTCTCCATGGGTCCCAATCATTAGGGTTTCCTTCACCAAATAACCCTCTTCCCATTCATACTGCATTGTCTATCAAAGTGTTCTTCACCTCCTCTCCCAACGCTGTTGACTTGGTCAAACTTGACCTTGTCTCCATGCAAATGTCTTCTTTCACACATAGGGGTGTGAAATCCAGCTCTTATGATTATCCCTTCTCACAATTGAGAGATTTTATTCATGTTTTAATAAGCATGGGCCTCCTTACCCATTTATTTAGCTGCTAGGTGATAAAAACAAAATTTTAATATTCCATTCAGCTATGTGCTAAAATGGGAATATTACAGTCCTCCCCTCCCAAATGTTTCTCGTTCTCAAGCAACTGCAAGGATAGAACTAGAAGGTCTCCATACAAGTTATGGAGTCTAAAATTTGTTGAGTAACATCTTCCCCATGTGGATCCTCCATCCCCCAAGCAATCATCGATACAAAATGAGTTACCTCCCAACATGGCAACTCCTGAAAATCCTCTTCCACCAGTGGCTCCTGCAATGTAGGTGGGCTAAAAATCTGATCCTGGTAAACAAAATAGCCTACCCCATGCTTTCCTCCTCTCCACTTAGGATAAGTTCAGAATATATGTTGATCTTGTGCTACAATAACATTTCCCTCAAGTGGCAAGATGAAGACTAGACCCCCGGGGATCTCTTCTCCAACGTTATGAAACATGTTGGCCCAAATCATCTCATATGTGATGAGTTGGAAGTGACCATCATATGGCATCTAATTAATCATATGGCTCACCTAAAATGGAAACAAATGTTTTGTTGTAGTGGCCACATACTCTCTCATGCTCCCATTAGAACATGCAGTGGAAAAAATGTGGGAGATCTCTCCCCCAAGGGACACATCCAACCAATGTACCATTCCCCCAATCATGCTCTCAACAAATATAAATACAACAGCAACATAAGGAACCATAATAAGAACCATGCTTGTTGCCATGTGTAGCAAGGGAGAAGGACAATGGTCCCTCAAGTGTAACCAACACAGTTTGGCCCTCAACTGCAACAGAGTGTGACAAAAATTTTGGTTTCTCAACCACTTGCTTGATGTCCCACTCTCCTCATATGTTTGGAGAAAGTGAATGATGTATGGTTCAAAGTGAGCATGCTCTCCAAAATACATCTCCTCCCCAAGTCCTCCTAGGGAGTGGTCACCATCACTGCTCATGGCCTCAAGTAGACCATGAGGTCTAGAAAAAATAATGCTCCTCCTTGGAGCAACATCCTGCACATGTATGGTTAAGGGATGCATAGATACATTATACAATTTATTATGCAAACAAACAATACCCTTACCATAAGTCTTGGTCATGCAAATGGAGTGGCTCATAGATGAGTCTCCTGTCATCCTCAAATAGAAAAGAGGTGGTTGTGCTAACTCTTACAAAGATTTATGTATATCCTCCATCTTCACATGATCCATGCATCTCCTCATATGCTGATATATCTCCTTCTCAAGCCCCTTCCAAAAATACTCCTCCCTGATGGTGTGGTATTCTCTAAAAGAACAAGTATGGATGAAAAGGAAATCCTCATGAGCTGCTTGTAGCAACTTCTCATTGAGCTTGGAAGATACAGATAAGAAGATCATACCATGATAGTAGATGACCCATCTCTGACTGAATATCCCTCCTCATGCAACTGGTCATCCAATATGATGCAAGTGAAAAGATCCTTGGAATACTCCACCAATAGATGGGAGTTCCAATATGGATCTATCCTCCATTGTGATAGCATTGATGATCTCTCATGAAGAACATATGTCATATGGTCATCCTCTTCTTTGACATTTCCCATGCCAAAGATGCAAGTTGGAAGGTTGCTGTCCTTCCCCTACTGCTCCTGCCACAGTGCAGAATCTGAAATGAGAGTGGCCAAAGATGATGGTTAGAGAATGCATCTCTCCTCCTTGAGTCTACCCAAGACTCTCAGCACTGTCAAATTACCTCCCAAGGTCTCCACTCCTCTGAAATCAATCAATGGTGCCTCAAAATGTGAAGCATCTCTCATCATCTGTTGATCTGGTGGTCTCCTTGGTGAAATGTCTCCATGCAATGAGACATTATCATCAAGAGTAGACTGCATCCATGAATGGACAGAATTGTCCCTGCTCACACTGTACAATCCAGTCTCCCTCTTAGGTGCATCAACCTCATGAAATAGACAGGTATGTGTGCTCCTCATCACATGGTGCTGGTAATCCTCCCTATCTCCTCCTTGTATCTCCATAGTTCCACACCTCATCATCAATGGCACATGTAGAACATGAGTTGTGCCTTGATCTCCACACATGAGATATTGGGGACTTCCTTGCAAAGATGCAAGAATCCCTCTAGTTGGAGCAAGAGTTCCTCCTTCCTCTACATGAGGTGCTAGATCAACTCTAGATCTGACAGTGCTGTTGCCCTCCTCCTCATCAACATGTATGGGCAACCTCTCAAGAATTGGATCCTCTCTTGAAAAAGAGATCTCCATGTCTTTTTTTTTAGGGACATGAGATAAATGTCTTGCCTCTAACAAGGTATGATGCAATATGTCAGCCTCCTCATTGGTTTTATAAAGTGGAATGGTGTTTATAGTTCCATCCATCACATGCAAGGTTTGTGTTTTCTTGAGTTGGTTTTCATCCACCACATGTGTTTCAGGATTCTTTCTATCAAATCTTCTCACCAGTGTTTCAATGAACCTTGCATAAGAAGAAGTATTTGCATTATTTAAAGTAAAATACTCAAATATCCACCATGCATAGGCCTTACCTCCAAAATGCAGCGCTACTACTCTGATGGCTTCATCTTCAGAAATTTGATGCTACTGCAAAAAGGTATCTATCTCTTCCACCCAAGCCCTGGCTAAACATGTAGGGTGTTACACCATTTTTTGGTCATCTAACCTATTATCATTAGATGGACCCAAGTACACCATGTAAGACCAATTTTACCCTAAGTAAAATTGCCTTCACTATGTTAAATAACTTAATAAACCACATTTATTAGGTTGTTTATGATCTAAACAGGAAACCCCAAAAGGAAATATTAAACAAACCTATATTTGTTTGATTTTCCTCATGGAATAATTAATTAAACCATAATTTAATTATTATTTCCAGTCATGTTTAACCCAAAAACAAAGAAATTAATTAGATAAACCTTTATTTATCTTATTATTTTCTAGGAATAATTATTTAAATCTTATTTATATAATATTCCTTGTTAAATATGACCAAATCACCCACAAATAATTAAATAAATCATTATTTATTTGATTATCTTTCAACCACTTCCTTAAATAATTAAATAGATCATTATTTATTTGATTATCTTCCAACCACTTCCTTAAAAAGATAAATAAATCATTTATTTATTTATTTTTGAGTAATCAAGGGATTTAACCCAAGTCAAATACCTTTTCCCTCCAACAAATATAGTAAAATATTCCATAAAAGGTGGATCTAGATTTGGTTAACATTATTTTAATCATGCACCAAGATCTAGAATGACCCAATATTTTGTTATAAATAGGAGGGTTTTTCCTACCATTCTTCACCTTTTGTTGCCTATTAGATCACTCTGGATCTATACACTTGGTCACATTTTCCCATTATTTGCTGTGTGAGCTCCCTTTGAGCTCTATTCTTTGCATTGGGTTTTCTACACCAGCAAGAGAGAGAAATCTTAGATCTGAAGTGCTGAGGACTTCCAAGAACCCATCCCACTGAGGAGAATTGGATACGCCTTCTTGTTTTCCTCCCAGGTGCCCAATTAATATAAAATTCTTTCAAAAAATCGTTCTTGTCTTGTCTATTGGTATATGGAGCAAACCCTTATTTTTTCTGCTTAATGTCTTTCCATGCATAGATCTGGTTTTTGCAGCTCTTTTATGTTCAACTAACCACAGATCTGAAGATATTGGCAGCCACTTTTGTTGTTAGGGCTATTAGTTATGTGTAGCTAAAGTGGTCCTTTTTCGTACACTTCGACAAAGGATTCACACTAACAAATGGCGACTCCACACGGGTTTTAAATTACGACCGCTGTCGTTTTTCATATTCCTGCATATCCAGCTACTTCAGACCCTAGGGTTTCTTTTCAACTTTTTGTTTTTCCTATTTTCATGTTGTTTTTCTCCTATAAAACCCTAAAACATTAAAATTTCTAACTTTCGTGTGTTTCTGGCCCTATTGCGCAGGTAAGCGACATCAGCCGCAACTGAGACGACAACTTTTTCAGAAATCTGCCGCTAGGACACCCGGAGCTTCAGGTTGCACTTTTCGGCCCAGAAACTGCGACCTGGACTCCAGGTCGCACTTTTCAGCCCATTATATGCGACCTAGGAAGCGGAAAACAACCCAAAAACTGCTACCTGAGCGAAAAACAGGTCAAAAACTGCGACCTGGACTTTTTTTTGGAATTTTTCTAAAATTTTTCTGGGTTTTGTCTGAACCTCTGTCAGGGTTGTCTGACCTCTGTCTCCGCCCGTTTAGACCTATTATTGCTCTGTTTTACTCAACTAAGTGGGAATCTAGCCCCCTAGGGCCTCAGTACCCTCCACTTTTTGTGGAAGAGTTTTAGCTGCTGTAAGTGTCTAAATTTTCAGAGTTTTCAGCCATTGCTTTTTCAGATCTGATCCCTCCTTTTCAGATCCCTTTAAATCAGCTCTTCTTCCTTTCAAATCACCTCTTGTAGTTTTGTTTGGACCTCCCTTTAGGACCTCCTCCCTGTCCTTTCTACTTTTTTACTGATTTCCTCCTTTTTTCCAGCCACCTTGCCTCTGCCTCTTGGCTGTGATCTGCACCTCTTTTCAGTAGCTTTCTCCTTTAGATCCCTGTCCCTTTCGACCCTAGATCTATTGGCCTCTTTTTAGTGTGTTTTGAGTATATTTTTTCCCTCTTTTAGATTAGTTTTGAGAGACCCGCCTTTTTGGGTTGAATCGATGCACTAGTAGCTGTTAATTTTCTGTTATTTCAGCATTATATACTGTTCTCTGCAGATTTTTTTTCAGTTACATAGCACACTTTTTTCTTGCTCTCAAAACGGAAAGGGTTTAAAAATTAAAATTAATGCACGCCACACACTGACCCTAAGTGAAGAAGCGCCTGGTTAACACCGCCTGGCAAAGACTCTAAAATCAATTGTCACTGCACATTTTCTGCCATTGACCTCACTTGATTCTGTCCCTTATTGCCCTTGTTGGTTTCCTTCTTCCTGTCATCATTGCGCCCCCAAGGCGCCTTTCCCAGAGACTTCTTGGCCTTCACCCTCAGTTTCCGGTCAATCGACCTGCTCCGTCCCGCCATCGTCGAGCCAGTCCTCCTCCGAGTCCGCACTCCGACTCCTCTTCTGATTCATTGGGTTCCCCTTTTACTTCTGGTTCTCCCCCTGTCACCTTCACTATGTCTGATCCAGGGCCTAATGCTAGCAGTAATCCCGGCCCTAATGCCAGAACCACTACTAGCAGAACCGCCATAGGAACTACCTCGGTTGCGCCCTTGCTCCCCTTCTTGGCAGGCCTTAGCCTCCCTGATTTGGACTGGTTGATAAACGACCCTATACACCATGACGCTAGTTGGCCTGCTATGCCTACAAAGCTCCCTTCCGACATCCCAAAGTTTGAAGTCTGTGCTGGAGAAGATCCTTCAAATCATGTTCGATCTTTCCACATGTGGTGTTCATCTACCTCCATTACCGATGACTCTGTTCGTCTTCGATTGTTCCAACGCACGCTTACAGGCGAAGCTTCTAAGTGGTATTTTGATCAACCCACTTCCTCCCATACCACCTTTGCAACTCTTTCCCGGGCTTTTTTATCTTACTTCCAGCTTCCCCTTCGTTATGACACTGGTATCGAACTTTTGACTTCTTTCCGTCAATCATCTGCGACCCGCCTATCCTATCATGTCCAGGAATGGTGGAGAAGAAAGAGCCTATGTCAATCTCCTACCTTCAAAGACTGTGTCTACATGGACTGGTTCCTTAGATCTCTGTTGTCCCCTATCGGGAAAGACGTCGCATCACATTTTCCTCAAACCGAAGAAGATGCCCTCCAAATGGCGTTAACATATGACCTGATCTACTCTCAAACAGGTTATGATCATACTGTCCTACTTGATCTCCCCAGACTCAGTGATGCCCATACACCAGGGGCACCTCATGCCACCGACAGTATCGTTGGATCTATCTCTCATCCATCCGCTCAACCTCTCATGAGCCATGGTTTTCCTGGGGGAGGGGGCACCACTTCCTGCACTTCTCCCCCTCCCGGTAGCACGCATCCAGGATATGGCATGCCTCATCCTTTTTCCCAACCTCTTGCTTACCTCAATGTTGCCCAACCTAACCATTACCCTTATCCGCAGCCCGGTGTGCCAGCTCCTCCAGCATATGCGCTCTCGCCTCCTTCTCAACCCCTGCAACAGCAGTCACCGCCCCCTCAAGAGAAGGTGGATGCACAGCAGGGATTCATGGCTACCCAACCAGCTGGCAGACAGGTGGCCCTCAACCTTCCCTTCTGGTTCCTCCAATTACCAGATCCTCATGATGAACTCTGATCCACCTCTAATCGTCGACCTTAACCTTCAAACTCGGTCCCATCAGTACCCCAAGCCTCTCGCTCCGTCTGTCCCCGAGTCACCTTTTGCAGGTTCTATAGAGCCTCTTTTGACAACCAATGGTCCCTTACATATCCCTCAACCCAAAGTTGAGGTTCATACCAAGATTCCTAAAGGACCATTACGCCGAAATGCTGCTTTTGGTCGAGCTTCTCATTCGTATAGCATAGTAGATGATTTGGCGCAATCTCCCGCTGCCATTTCCACATTGGAACTCCTCCAATCGTGCCCTTCCCAAAAGAAGGCTCTTCTATCTACCATGGGCGCTGTAGATCCTGCCGATGACCAAATGATTGTTTTCGACGCCCATCAATCAGAACATCCTCCTCTTCCTGCTTCTGTAGCCTTCCAAATCCCAGTCAAAATCTGGAACGCTAATGTTTCTCGGTGTATAATTGATGAGGGGGCATCCACCTGTGTGATGTCCGCTTCGATTTGGAAGCAACTCGGATCTCCTGAATTAGCCCCTTCCACGATCACCCTTAGAGCGTGGGATGGCCACGCCTCCCAGCCCATTGGCCTCTTCCGTAATTGTCCTATCACCCTTATCGGTAAGACTGTTTGCTTTGACGTCGAAGTCATCGACGCCCCACTAGACTACAACATTCTATTGGGGCGAAGCTACACCTATGCTATCTCTGCTGTCCCTTCCGCGATTTTCTGCAAGATGTCTTTCCCTCATAATGGAAAGATAGTCACCATTGACCAGTTGACATATCATGAGCCAACATCTCAGACCTCACCTGAGACGCCCATCTCTTCTGTAGCCAACAAGCAAACCGTTGATTCCTTGACTAGTGTCTCCCCCGGCGTTTACAAGGATTCCTCCCTGCTTGGAACTTTTCCTAATATTCCCCCTTCTCCTATCTCTGACCCCAGCTCATCGAATTTTTGCATGATGCAATCGTCTCAGGCTGCTCTCAAGCAACCTGCTTCGGCTAGTCAGCAACCTTGCCCTCCGCAACCTGCTCCTAGCCTTTCACCTGCAGTTGGTAGTCATGAGCCTCTTTATCCTCCTGGAATGGTTCCTCCAAGCCTTAGCCATTTAGGAGTCGTCCCACCTGGCCATTACCCCTCTGGTCAGATACCGTTCCTAGCTCCCCCACCAGGAGTGTACACGGTACCGGTCATGGCCACCCTCTCTCTTCCTAACTTGACCCTTGGGATTCCTGTCTGGTACCTTGATCCTCCAGCCCCCACCTTGCCTGGTCAACCCAAACCTTATATTTCTTTGACCCCGGTTCAACCGTTCCCCATGACTTCTCCTGCTGCATCAGTGCCTCAGTCACCTCAACAGGAACCACCTCCTGTTGCAACCGCTTCGGGTAAGAAGGGCAAAGCTCGCAAGGGGGCATCAAAGGACAAGGCTGCCCCGACAAACCCTGATCCTCCTCAGCCTCCAAAGCATACCATCCAGTGTGCTTTGTGTTATGTTGTCGGTCATGCCTCCCATACCTGTCCTGAATTGCTTTATCTCAAGCCCATGGTTAATGTCACGTTCCCTGAGTCCACGGTCCCAGAAGCCTCTATTCCTTCCGCAACTGCGGCCAAGAACCCCAAGACTATTCACACCAACCACCCCTCTGCTTTGTGTGATCTCCATGGTCATTACACCAATCTTTGTCCCCGCCTCGAGGACTTCCACACCTCTATCGCCACGGTCCACCAATTCGAGACCACAATGAGTCCACCTCTCCCCTATTTGCGCATTCTGCTTTAGCAGAACTACCAGATATGACTGCTCCCATTGACATTCCCCCTCCTAATGTCGAGATGATGGAGCCTTCGTCTAACATTTTTTACCTATCATCATCCATAAGACCCTCGGGGAACATTCCATCTGAATCCTCCCCTGTTGTTTCGCTTGACCTTCCTTCAGCGATCATCTTGGGCTCAACATCGGTAGATCCTTTATCTACTAACTCTTTGGTCACCCCTTGTGACGATGTGCATGTGAACCTCTCTTCTCATGATGATGTTTCAGGTCACTTCACCACGTCAGGTGGTCTATTTTCCACCAGTCACCCCATCTTCTATCGCGATGACGACATTATGGAAAAAATCCCCACCCCTGACGTTATCTATTCCCCCTTACATCGAACCCAGGCGTTCACACCACATCCACCTTGTGGCCATTACATTGAAACCCAATGTTTGGGTAAGGGGGCACCCACATTTGAGAGACCAAGAGAAGCAATTCTCCACCACTCTCCTAGTGTATCTGGTCATGTTGACTTTAGTCCCAGTATTCTTCCACATTTAGAAGAACCTCTAGAGTCCCATATCACTTCAGATCACTCTAGGGATGATACCCCTTATCGTTCCCTCATCTTACATCAGCAACCCAGTCTCTTAGAAATTATTGTTGACCAACCTATAGCTTTTCTACGAGAGCATCAGTTCATTATCTCCAAATCCTTTTTTTGGGATAGTGACACCAAGTATGCCAACTCGGAAACTTAAAGTCCATTTGATCCCTATATGCAGTACCAAAAGAGATTGGTAATCCTCCATTTCCTTTCTCAAACTGCATAACCATAATAAGAACAAATGGCACACCACATCATTAAAATGTGTTTAGATTCCCCTTTTTCTAAATACGTTTTGGCATGACCACACCATGCTCAGGGGCACCCATGCCCCTCAACCATAACCCTCCTCACCTCGTTTTTGGAGAGGAGGTTGTCTTATCGATCGAGTGTGCAATCCCTTCCCTTCATCTGGCTGTTGAACTTCTCCCTGACACCCAAACTCTAGAACAATGACTTATCCTGCTTGAGCGTGCCTTTGAAGACCGTCGTGTTGCATTGCAAACCATAGAAGCGGCCAAGAAACGCACCAAAGCTCAATATGACCGAAAAGCCCAGCCTCGTCCTTTTCACGAAGGCGACCTTGTTCTAGTATATGACTAGGCCCATGATGTCCTTGGTCACAGGAAGTTCGACTCATTATGGCTAGGCCCTTATGTCATCAGTAAGGATCTTGGTAAGGGGGCATACTTTTTAGAGGACTTCGAAGGCAATCCTCTTCCTAATCCTCGCAATTCACTCTATCTTAAGAAATATTACCCTTAGCATTTCCCTTCTGAGATGCGTGTTTTATTTTCTGTTAGATAGCCAGCATCTTTTTTGTACTTTCATCCTTCGCCAGGACCTATTATGTCCAAGAAGGGCCACTTCACCTCCACTTTAAATCGAATTTCCTCACTTACGACACTTATACTTGGGGCACCACTTCGCCTCCATACTTGTCCATGTTCGTGTCAATTTTCGTCATGAATTCCCACCTTGTACTCATGTTTTCATGGTCCCCCATTGGGCCTTTACTGTGTGGCAGCACCATCAAGTCACCCTTTTTTAGCGCATCTAAGTTGAGTCATCATTGCATTCATGGAGTCTATCCCGAGTTCCTTTGTACCCCGCCATAGCCCTCCATCCTTCATTGCTTGGTCTCTCTCTTGTGTCGCACATTATGACCTTTAGTCCCACTGTCCCCTATCCCTTATGATATTGTGTCAGTAGCTGCCATGTCATTCATGCCCTTTATGCTCTAACAAGGAAATTCGTTCATTCACTACTCAGTCCTTTCCATTTCCCTATCATCATTAGTGTCAGTCTATCCGTCGCTCTACTATTTTCTCTCGCGCCTTAGTTGAGGATTTCTCATTGCCTCACCTGTGGCGGACCTCCTTCTGTCGACATCAGCTCATTCATTCCAGAAGCCAGGTCTAGAGGGCGGTGTACCTTGGTTCCAGCTTCCACTCTTGTTCGGTGCCTCGGATCAGGCAAAGGGATCTCTCATTTCCCTTTGACTTGATTGTTTCTCCAGCTCCTTTCAGCATGAACGAGATCCGTATACTTGATGGTTCAGTGATACAGCAGCAGCTCTTGATGATTCCCGGGTGTGTGTGAGATGTCTCAACCCTCATGAGGGGGTGGCCCTGCAGGTAGCCCCCCACATGCCCGGATGACCTCCTCCTTGCAGCCTTCGATGCAGCTCCAGATATTTGATGATGTTGGCCTTAGCCACTTGCAACACCTCTTTGATTTGCATGTATCAGTCAGATTTTGTGAGCCCTTCCCCATTTACAGGGGGCATTTGGGTTGTATTTATCTCATGTACTCAGATATTATTGTACTAGTCCTGGCTGTTATCCCAGGCACAGCATGTATGTGAGACTCTTCATTGTATTCTTATCTGGCTCCTGCTTATGCCAGCTGTACTTTATGGTTCGGTCCCTTGTTTACCGGACACACTATTCTTTTGTACTTTGTCTCGGCGGGCATAGGTATGCCTCCCCCGCCGCCTTCAGCACAGGTACCCTCTCATAAAAAGAGACTTGTTGCACCTGCGAGTCTCGTCTCCTCAGGGTCTAGTCCTTCAGCACACTATCTACCTCACATTTCTCTCTCTGACATCCCTTTTGTTGTCTAGTGATTGTGTTCTTACAAAGTACTTCGGTCATACGATTTTCTCCTGACACTCGCACGCTGGGGGGCAATCTGTTACACCATTTTTTGGTCATCTAACCTATTATCATTAGATGGACCCAAGTACACCATGTAAGACCAATTTTACCCTAAGTAAAATTGCTTTCACTATGTTAAATAACTTAATAAACCACATTTATTAGGTTGTTTATGGTCCAAACAGGAAACCCCAAAAGGAAATATTAAACAAACCTATTTTGTTTAATTTTCCTCATGGAATAATTAATTAAACCATAATTTGATTATTATTCCCAGTCATGTTTAACCCAAAAACAAAGAAATTAATTAGATAAACCTTTATTTATCTTATTATTTTCTAGGAATAATTATTTAAATCTTATTTAGATAATATTCCTTGTTAAATATGATCAAATCACCCACAAATAATTAAATAAATCATTATTTATTTAATTATCTTTCAACCACTTCCTTAAATAATTAAATAAATCATTATTTATTTGATTATCTTCTAACCGCTTCCTTAAAAAGATAAATAAATCATTTATTTATTTATTTTTGACAAATTAAGGGATTTGACCCAAGTCAAATACCTTTTCCTCCAACAAATATAATAAAATATTCCATAAAAAGTGGATCTAGATCTGGTTAACCCATGCACCAAGATCTAGAATGACCCAATATTTTGTTATAAATAGGAGGGTTTTTCCTACCATTCTTCACCTTTTGTTGCCTATTAGATCACTCTGGATCTATACACTTGGTCACCATTTTCTGCCATTTGCTGTGTGAGCTCCCTTTGAGTTTCATTCTTTGTGTGGGTTTTCTACACCAACAAGAGAGAGAAATCTTAGATCTGAAGTGCTGAGGACTTCCAAGAACCCATCCCACTGAGGAGAATTGGATACGCCTTCTTGTTTTCCTCCCAGGTGCCCAATTAATATAAAAATTCTTTCAAAAAATTGTTCTTGTCTTGTCTATTGGTATATGGAGCAAACCCTTGTTTTTTCTACTTAATGTCTTTCCATGCATAGATCTGGTTTTTGCAGCTCTTTTATGTTCAACTAACCGCAGATCTAAAGATATTGGCAGCCACTTTTGTTGTTAGGGCTATTAGTTATGCGTAGCTAAAGTGGTCCTTTTTCGTACACTTCGACAAAGGATTCATACTAACATAGGGGAACCATCAAAGGTAGATAGAATAAATCTCTCCACATTATGATGCTTGCTCCTTCCCACCTTGATATTGCAAAACTCTGGAAAAGTGATATGATCTCTAAACTTCTGAGTTTAAGATTCATACTCATGCAAGAAACCACTAAGAGTTCCCCTCTTCGGCATTCCTTCTTCTTCTTTCTCTCTTATGGAAAAACTGGCCATGTGACTACGTTGTGCATCATAGGGTGTGGCTGCATTCTCACACTCCCCATAAGAAAATCTAGAGTTTGACTCACTTTCAAACCCTCTTGGAGACTTTGTACATATCTCCCTTCTTATCTTCTTGAAATCTTCATGAATGCTCTGTACAGATCTTGGAAGAAGCTTTGTAAGCTTATCTTCCTCTCTCTCTCCACATAATGGAGTCTTAATTTTCTCTTTTATTGATATAATCATGGCTAAGATCCACAAGTTGAGCCAAGATTATGCTCTGATACCACTGTAATATCCCAAAATAGGGAAAATCTACAATGTTAGGAATATCTTATAATATTCCCAAATTGGAGACCCAACAATATGCAAACACAACAATGGAGTAGTAGTGAAAACTCAACTCAGAAAATGTGAGAAATATCCATAGCCATCTTATTAAGTTATAGCAGCAACAGATGAATACAATATCTTGAGGAAAATGTTACTCAAGATAGGCAATGCTTAGCCTCAAGGAAAAAGTACATAAATCATGACAAAACACTGCTACACAAGTATACCCAAGCTATGAATGCGCAATTTTATAAGAGAAACTGCATGCTAACATATGTAAAATACATAAATATACAAATATATGTACCATACAACATTGGGAGTGAAGATCTTAGCTCCCAAAGACTACCTCAAGTCAATCCTGGAAGGATTGGTTGTAATAAACAAAATCTGCAAAATGTCAGAGTTGCTGGGTGGCAGCAACAACTAGAGAACTGGAACTGGATTGAGATGGCTGAAGATGATACACAATCTGAATATGCCTCCTCCAATGGATCTCCTGAGTGAAAAGCTAATCCTCTCACTGAAGATCTCACCCTCCAAACAATCTGCAAAGCCCCACTGCAAATACTCACTAGAAATAACACAATTACTAAAGGAAACTATGCTGTAGGGACAAGGGAATGAGTTGGCCCAATGCAAAGATCTGAAATAATCTCCAAGGGCTTCCAAACTGATCTCCCAAAGGAAAAAGAGCCTCCTCCTCTGGAAAACAAGTGATGGAAGTGGTGTTGTGAAACCTCACTACAACACCCTGCAATACAACATTATTCTGCTTCAGAAATAACGTTGTAGCTAAAGGAGGATGCTTGGCCTCAAGCATGGACGTGAGGCAAATCAGTACAACTCCTTCAAGAAGCCTCTCAAGAAAGGAGAATGATTCCTAAACAGGAAATCCTTGTGCTAAGTAGCACTTCAACTCTGCTAAACAACAAGAGAATGCACAAAGTCTGAATAGACAATGAAATCAATAATCCAAATCATGAATAACAATGGATTCCTTGCCCTCCTTTTAAACAAGTGAAAGCCTTCTCTCCATGGGTCCCACTCATTAGGGTTTCCTCCACCAAATAACCCTCTTCCCATTCATACTGCACTATCTTTCAAAGTGTTCTCCACCTCCTCTCCCAGTGTTGTTGACTTGGTCAAACTTGACCTTGTCTCCATGCAAATGTCTTCTTTCACACATAGGGGTGTGAAATCTAGCTCTTATGATTATCCCTTCTCACATTTGAGGGATTTTATTCATGTTTTAATAAGAATGGGCTTACTTACCCATTTATTTAGCTTCTAGGTGATAAAAACAAAATTTTAATATTCCATTTAGCTGTGTGCTAAAATGGGAATATTACAGAAGGCGCGCTCTTACCCTAATCACCCATGCAATCTAGGGTAAAAATAGCTCAGAATCTATACAAACCAATTTTGTAGAGACCCCGACACCCTCAGACTAAAAAATGCAGGACGTCATGGAGGTTACTTGTGCATGATATCACAAATCCCTGGTGATCAGGCTGACCGCAACGGCAAGAACTACTCCGCAGAAGCCTTTGACCTCTCAAAAACTCAACAAGCACAAATGAATTGAATTAGGGAAATATTCACCTATATATTGCCCTTTTCAAAAACTTTGTAGGAACATAACGAGAGCTCAGAAGGTCCGATCTCTGAACCAAAAGCAACACTGTGATCAACACGCCATAACGAATAGAGGCGATGCCACACATTCACACTATCGAAAAAATAACTTTTCAGTGCTGGCAGGTATGCCCTCTCTCATATTATTTTTAAAGCACATGTCTTTCAATAATATTTGATAAAGAATATGCTTTCACTTGAGATATTTGTTTTTGCAGGTAGTATGAAAACCATCCACAACTCCATCCACCAGCATGATAGTGTCCACACATCCAACCGTGTTTATCATCACCTCGCCTTGCACACGATAAGCATTCTCGTTGGTCAGTAGAGCCTCCCCTCCATGGTGCTCGTCACCCAAAGTTGACCATATATCACAAAAATAGTGATGCCATGGCCATACCACTATAATCCAGGAAGCACCTCATGCCCATTCACTCACCATGCATAAGGTCAATTTTTACCATATGAAATAAAACCCCTTTCCCAGAAAACCAGGTTGTACAAGAAAATCAAAAGCACACTATTGTGCCTTGCATTTGGCCCAACATAGCTCCATCAGCATAATCCCATCTGTGATAATTTTTCATCCGCTTCATCAACCTCACACATGAGACCAACCAATGGGGCCCCCACCCTCAGCAAAACACCTTCCTCACATATTCAGTGAGCTAACACTTTCATGTTTTGGGGCACCTGTCTTTGTGTTTTGTACAAAACAAACCCCATTATTTTATTCTTTTGGTAAGTGTAAAAATGCTACAAACGATGCACAATGTCCCCCACCCATTCATTCATCTTTTCTCCCATGGCAGCAGTCCCTGACCACCCTTCGTCAATGTATACCACCCTCACGCAAAAGCCACTATGAAATTCATAACTAGTTTATACCCACCCTGGAAGTCCTACTGACTCCAGAGATTTCCCCATCAGAAATAGTTATGAACTACTGCCAAGATGCTTTTTATACTTTGACTTTGGGCCACTGAATCCCCATCATTAGTTTTCAGTCACCCCTTGCCACCATGCCTATGTTAAACCCATCACATCCAGAATCCTAATCCTCTGTATCAGCAACTCCCTCATTCAGTTGAGGCTTCCGTTTTGTCGACTTCAACACCTATTTTCCAAAAAGGAAGCAGTACCTTGGATCTCCCCTCTCCATAAAAGGGGCATCCTCGAGTGGCACTACGACAGACATCATTTCCCACAGATGTCATCGATCCTCCTGAAATTCGACTAAAACACAAGATTTCATGTCAAGATGGTATCGTACCTTACAACAATTTCACTTTGATCAAATTCATCGAAGACTTGTGCCTTCATAAGTGTCTCTTTCAGCAATTCTTACACAGGGAGGTCCGAGCCAGTGCCTATGCGTATGATGCACATTTATATGTCATATCATGTTTATGAATATGGTTACCACAATATACCTATTGTCAAAGAAAAAACGCCCCTGAGGGCGTCAACAGTTGTCGTCATCAACCAACAGATCACTACCATATTAGTGATATAGATAGAACATATATCTATCAAGTAGATTTGTTTAAATAGCCAAAGAATTACAAGCACGGGACATGAGTGCCTCATAGAAAATTTGTATAGTGTGTTATACCATTGCTTACAGGGGTCCCACAGGACATGGTCATTCTTAGAACCAATGCAAGGTGTCTTCATTTATGAGCTACATGCAGGTCTCTCTCTCTCTCTATGCATAGTATACAGAAAAGAAACTAGAATGTATTTCAGCTATATAGTTCTTCCTAGACCTCGCACATTAGGGGGAAACTGTTATCACTGGAAAATCGTACAAGCAAAGGTGACATTATCTAATGTCAGTCAGAAGGATTTACAGGGTTGAGAGACATTAGAGAATTTGAAAGTATTTAAAAATATCGAAGGTCTGAGGAAAAATCAAATTGTGAACAAGAAGGACTAGCCAAATATGCTTTTGTGCACAAAATCCTTCAATAAGAGTGCCCTTGCACACCTTTTGACCCAAAAAACATGCAATACTAGGAGTGGCGGAAGTCACATTTCGAGACCACAAAGGCACACTCCAGGACATTGATTCCACACTTGAAGCCACCTAAGGATAGCCACCCAAGCCTACTTAGGACATCAAGGGAGCACATAATGGAATAAATGTGATACACAATGGAATCACTCACCTCTCTTGGGTCACAATCCACAATGTACCAAGAGAGGGAAGGGGGATTTTAATTCTCTTATAAAATGCCACCAAGAGATGAACAACTTGGGAGCACATTGTTATGCTAGCCAGAATTGACCCAAGCAATACAATCAGTGTGTGATCCAGAGCAGAGATAGAGGGGACTTAGTTGTTGGCCATCCAACAACTCCAGTCCACCATAGTAGAGAGAGGGAGACTTTGTGCCAAGGTAGTTTGGAAGTAAAGACATCCTTGCATCGAGACTTAGAACCCCAAGTTCTAAGGGCCCCTTGGCAAGTGGGTTAAAGTTTCATCCTCATTTCCTACCAGCACTCAATAAGAGGGGACGTAAGTGCTACTGTTTGGATTATTGAAGTTTTCTTAATCTAATTAGATATTTTGTGTTATTTTTTGTAGTTTTATATTTGAATATGCATGATATTTCTCTATCTAGTCTATTTATGTTCTAGCATGTTCCACTAACTTGCTTGACTCCATATTTTTTCTGCTTGTGACCAATAACTTAAGAGGAAAAACCACACCCCTTAAGTTGGTGTGATTTCGTACATACGTGAACCAAACACACTAACACACTATTGACTTCAACATCTTATCTAGGAAGTTGATCCAGAAGCACATCAGTACCCAGGTACTTGCAGACATCTGTGGAAGGTCACCTTGTGTTTGGTTGGGGGTTCTCATTATTGGCTCCTGATCGAATGATTCTACGAGTGTTTGACATCAACTCATTTTATTCAAACTCACTATATTGTACTGTACATCTTGGGGACCATCATCCTTATCGGTGGCCACCCTCACGTCTGTTAACATTTTTTTTTATTGAATTTTAATTAGATGATTTCCCACATGTTTGACTACAAATCCTTCATTCACATGTACGAAAATATGCAGTTTAGTGAAGCGTCGACCAAGACCTTGTGATGAGGCTTACATTATTTCAGTTGTGTTTCCTCTCCCAAGCTGCAATATTGTTTTCGGAGGCAGCTTATTAGTTTGACCCTGTCATGATAGAAGCTTCCACATTGTGCTTATCGGTGAACACACTGGTCATATCTCTTTTTTAGAGAAATCATTTTGATATATATACTAAGCATGAGAATGCCCGACTCAATACAAATACTATATTTCTGACATATGTTGTTGTTTTAGGTTTTCCTCAATCCTCCAAATCCTCTCGTTCTACTACATTTATTATAAGGTATTTCAGCCATCATCTTTGCCTCTGACCTCACACTTTAGGGGGAATTTTTTACAGGGAAAATGTCCTCCTCATCAGCTCAAAGGAGAAGGTAACATGGAAGGAAGAAAATGACCCAGACAAAAGCTCATTTTTCCAAGGTAACGCACCCCCAGAGACAACTAGGTTTAGTTATAATGCACCCTAGCCATGCAAAGGGAGTGTTAGTGACTAGGGTAATGCTCTGTCTTTCCTAAGGGGTAGTGTTATCCGTTTTTTAATGTGAAAAGGGAAATATCTTGCGGAAAATGGCTGGAATCTCCAGATTTTCCTCAGAAAGAGTTAGTTCAAAAATAGAAACTAATGGCACAAACCTTTTATTAGACATTTCCAAACACAACTAAACTCCTATGTAAGGAAAAAGAAAAGAAAAGCTAAGAAACATCTAGATCTTTCCCGATTTGAATTGGTTTGAAAGTGTTGGCAAGGTTTGTCCTCTCCATTTCCTATAAATTGGAGGTTTGGGCACTTGGTCTAAGGTTGAAGGTTTTATTATATGTGGAGAAGAATTTCATTTTTGTAGTGTGAGGCTTGAATATTGGCGAGGTTCATTGAGGAATCTCAGCCCAAAGAATCATCACACTTGAAGATAGAGAAAGAGAGAGCGAAATTGGAAGACTGAGGAGGGATTGGTGCAACTTACGGTTGTAATCCTCCTTTTCATAAATGAATAGAACAATATTTGTTTTGTCCATTCGATGCATCAGTGTCACATTTTTTGTTCATTTTTCTATGTAGCATGATATGATTGGCTTAGATGTGCATGGTTTAATGTTAGTTATATACTAGTTCAATTGTTAGATAGCTATATTGTTGTGAGGATTACACGAGTGCTTTGATTGGTTACAGGATATGGATTTGGAGCCGGTGAGGAAGGACTTCTACCCCGCCGCTTAGCTCTCTCCATAGGATCAGCTTTCCACAAAGAGGTAATCATTCCAAATCTTTCTTTGTCAATTAGATATTAGTATGAACATGTATGTAGTACCTTTGGAACTTTATAGCTAATATTACAGTCTGCCTCGGGCACTGGAAAGCCCTGAGAGGGATATTCAATAACCACCACCCAAGCTTATTACCCTATAGCAAAGAAGACCAACAAGAATTCCTCAGGAGGAGTGGTAGGTGAAGCACTTGCTTCATATTTAGAGTTTGGTTTCACCCTCATCGCATGCATGGTATCATCGATGATGGGTTCTATGTGGTACTTAGATAGTGGAGCTTAATTCCATATGAATGACAACAAATAATTCTTTAGTAACTTGGAGGAAAAGGATATCCATATCCACATCGAGACGGAAGATGACGAGAGGTATAGTGCTGCCGTTATATGTACATTTACCTTTCAGAGGGAGTCAGGTACTCCTCTCACATTAAAATATGTCATGAATGTTCTGGGTTTAAAGAATAATTTGGTTTATGTTTCTATTTTGGAATATCATGGCTATGATGTGATATTCAATGAATGAAAGGCGTTCCTTCATTGCAAAACCATGGAACACATGAAGAATATTGGGATTCGAGTAAATAACCTCTAAAAATTGGATGTAGAAGATTGTGTTGCCTTGAGCACGAAAGAAAAGAAGGTGGAGAGCTGAGACATTGGTGAGTTATGGAACAATAGATTGGGCCATATACACCATGGCAATTTTAAGATAACATTAGAGGAAATTTCAGCCTAAAATAGCCTCCTAAGGAAAATTATAAATAAAAGTTAAACTGATAAAATAAGAGTTATGAAATTTGGAGGGAAAATAAGAAATTTACCTTTTTAATTGTATTTTCGGCTTACCTCCTTATAGGTTTACTAAAATTTCAAGTGTAAACACTCATTGCATGCATAATTAAATTTTACATCCAAGGACTACCCATCATACATTCTTTTGAGAAGTCTCACATTGATAAAAATTGAAGATACATTAAAAAAACGTGTTGAACACGCTTTTTTAATGTGTCTTAAATTTTTATCAATGTTGGTCTTCTCAAAATTATGCATGATGGGTACTTGTTGGATGCATAATTTAGTTCTACATCTAACGAGTGTCTACACTTGAAATTTGAGTAAACCTATAAGGAGATAAGCTAAAAATACAATTAAAAGAAAATAGATTTTTTCCCTCAAAAATATTTACATGTACCTCTTTTTAAATTTAAATTATTTTTATTGGTTTACATATTATGACATCGAAATTACATGAAAATTTCATGGGAATTTTTAGGCTAAAATTTCCTCTAATGTACAACAAATTTCTATAGGACATCCAAAGGGTGCACTTGCGCAACGAGATAAATGCAAAGGGTGTATATTGGGGAAGTATACCAAATCCAACTTTCATGATAAGGAAAGATGAGAAAATTTGATCCTTGAGAGAGTTCACTCAGACATGTGTGGACCATTCTCGATATTTTCCACAACAAAACATAGCTATTATGTTATTTTTATAGATGATTTTTTATGAAAGTGTTGGATTTTATTCATGTAGAAGAAGGATCAGACATTCTCCAATTTTTGTGAGTTCAAAGCACTTGTCGAGAAAGATACAAAGAATAAGGTGAAAGCTATGAGGAGAAACAGTGGTGGAGAATATGTTTCTGACGAATTCAATAAATTTTGTGCTTCAGAAGGAATTCGAAGGGAATTGATAGCACCTCATAACCCACAACAGAATGGGATTGAAGAAAGGAAGAAAAAAACTATTGTAGGAGCAAAATGAGCTATGTTGCATGATCAGGGCCTACCATTACATCTGTGGGCATAAGCATGCAATACAACAATACCTTTTCAGAACATAAGTCCTCATCAGATACTTGGGATGAGTACACCATAGGAAGATTTTTCAGGTAAGAAACCAAATGTGTCACATTTTAAAACTTTTGGTTGATCAGTTTATTGCCATGTGACCAAAGATTCTAGGAAGAAGCTAGAGCCAATAGATGATTTGGGGATATTTTTGGGGTACAATGATACAACTCACAACTATCAGGTGTAATTTCTAACACATATGAATACAGTGGTCAAAATATATGTGAAATTCGATGAAGGGAATACCATGCCAATTTTCCTTGAGAGGGAGCTTCAGTTGCATGAAGTTGAGGAGATATTGACTCCAAAATAAGAACCTAAAGATGTGGAGAAGCCACAAGAAAAGGTACAGAGAGTGGAATCACCTAATCATGCAGAGACATCCCAAGATGGAAGGCAGTGCAAAAGAGAGGTTGGCATGTTGTTACTTGATGACAGAGAGAATTTGGGAGCACCCACATCATAGCACAGGCATAGAAGGTCCCTAGAGTAGTACATTGGATACATGGATCTTATGAGTGAAGGTATAGAGATAGAAGCATCCTATTTTGAGTAATAAATCCAACAACCAATTTGGGTTGATGCCATGGTTTAGGAGTATGACTCCATTCTCAGAAACGGTGCATGGGAAGTTGTCCCAAGACTAGAGGGGAAGTCAATTGTAGGATCCAGGTGGATCTACAAGGTGAAGCAAGAAGCAAATTTGAGTGTGGAGAAGCACAAGGATTGGTTTGTGGCTAGAGGGTTATCTCAAGTGGAGGGTATTGATTATGATGAGACTTTTTCATCAGTCGCAAGGTAATCATCAATCATATCCATCGTTGCACTCTCAACGCATCTAGTATGGCAGATACATCATATGGATGTAAGGACAACCTTCCTCAATGGGGTGGTTGAGGAAGAGGTGTACATTAATCAGCCAGAAGGTTTTGAGACCTTCGACAGAGAGTCGCATGTGTGCAGACTCAAGGAGCATTGTATGGGCTGAAACATACACCTCAAGCTTGGTACACTAAGGTCAACAATTATTTCAATGGGTTGGGATTCACCAAGAGTGAAGTAGATGTGAACCTTTACCATATTGTGGTAGAAGGTAATCTTACATCATTTTACTTTATGTCTATGATTTGATACTGACAAGTGATGAGCAGCTCATCAATTCTTGCAAAGAGGTTCTTGCAAGAGAATTTCAGATGAAGGGCATGGGGATCTTGCACTATTTCCTGGGATTGGAAATATGGAAAAGAGATGGGGAGCTATTTGTATCTCAGGGCAAGCATGCCAACGATATTCTCATGAAGTTCCACATGGAGGGTACCAAACCCATGGACACTCTTCTAGCAGGAAATTGGAGGATGCTACTTCATTTGAGGTAGTAGATGCTACTTTTTACAACCAACTTGTGGGTTCACTCATGTATTTGGTGAACACATGAACAAACATATGATATGCGGTTAACTAGCTTAGTCAAGTTATGGTTAAGCCTACCAAGCTCTTTTTGAAGGCGGGCAAGGATGTGATGAGATACCTCATAGGCACTATAGAGTTTGGGCTATGGTACAGATCGAAAAAGGGAGTTAAGCGTCAAGGAATTAGGGGAATTTTGAGGTCTAAAATGGGCCTCCTAAGTAAATTATAAAATAATAGTGGAAATAATAAAATAACATTAGATTACATCTTCCAATTTTAGAGGGAAAAAAAGAAAAAACTACTTTTTCAACTCGTATTTTCAACTTATCTCCTTATGGGTTTACTCAAATTTCGAGCGGGGACACTCGTTCGATGTGGAATTTGATTCCACATCCAAGGAGTACCCATGTTGCATACTTTTTATAGACCATTCCACATGAAAAATTAAAAAAACATGAAAAACATGATTACAATCACATTTTTTCATGTATTTCTCATTTTTTGTGTAGCAAGGTCCATCAAAAGTATGCAACATGGGTACTCCTTGGATGATAAATTAAAATTTTCATCCAATGAGTACTCCCACTCGAAAATTGAGTAAAACCTTGGGGAGATAAGTTGAAAAAGTACTTTTATTATTTTATTATTTTTTAATCTTTTTACCTTTTTACCCCAAAAATGGTGAATCATCCCCCATGGTTGACATCATCATCTTGAATCCAATTGCTTCTTATAAAGTTTATTTTGGTTGTACGTTTTTCTTAGCAGGTCCATTTTTGACCTCAAAAGTTCTCTAATGCTTCACATATGCAGATTCGGAAGGGAGTTCATCCGACACAAAGAGCACATCAAGGGGCATCTTCAACATAGGATCAACAACAGTTTCCTGGTACATCAGGGAACAGAGATCAATTGCACTCAATTTTGCAGAGGTAGAGTACATGGCAGCTAATGAGGTAGCATGTGAGGCCATCTGGATGAGGAAGATAGTTTTTAGTTTTTTTTGTTGACATATGGATCTGAAGGTGATTTATTGTGATAACCAGAGTTGCATCCAACTCTCGTTTAATCCAATTTTTCATGACAAGTCCAAGCATATTTATATTCGGTATCACCATATCAGAGATTGTATGTAGAGGAGGATTATGTCAATATATTACATTCCCATGGAGGAGCAATATTCATACATCTTCACAAATGCACTGTCAAGAAGAAAATTCTAGTTCCACAAAGATAGGATCAGGGTAGTGGAAAATCCCTTTCTTGTTGAGAGGGAGTGTTGAAATTGGAAAAAAGAATGGCACCCCAAGGGGGCTTCTAATTTAATTTTTGCTTAATTAAATTAGAATTAAATTGTAATTCCACATCAAATGACAACTTGTAAGTGTTAACTAAGTCAGGAAGACTTAGTTATCTCATTCAATTTGAGTTGAGGGTTGAACTAGAGGCATGTAGAGTTCTCCCTAAGTTTTATGGGGACCAATTGTAGTTTATTCTTAGTTGTAGTTAGTTAACTCAATTATTTGAGTTTAAATCAGTTTAACTAGTTCTAACTCAGATATGAGCTAGTGATAGGTCCAGTGAATTAAATATGATTTAATCCACATGCAATGATCAATCATATAACGGATAATTCATTATAAATAGTTGTTGCACGTCATTTCTAAGGAAGCCCCAATTGAGATTGGAGTGAAAGGGAAGATAACTATCAGTTGTATAATTAGAAAATTGTATAGGTCATGCCTAAGGTCATCGGGATGCCTTGGATGTATTGCACAATATATTGATGGGAATTTCCTAATTTATAGGGGCTCAATTAGCCCAGGAATTCGTGAGCAAGGCTGGTTAGGAAGTAGCAAGGAAGTGGTTAAATATTGGACCAAACTTTCTTAGATCAAAGTGAGAGAGTTAGTAGAGTGCATAGGTTTCTCAGG
Source organism: Pinus albicaulis (assembly GCA_034641835.2). NCBI lineage: Eukaryota > Viridiplantae > Streptophyta > Pinopsida > Pinales > Pinaceae > Pinus > Pinus albicaulis. The sequence continues at coordinate 223,085,236 of CM076584.1, read as the reverse complement.
AAGGGAAATAACATTGTATTGTTTCATGTTCTTGAATTTATGAAATATAAAGATAGCATGGTTTTTAGTTGATGCTTTCCCCAAATAAATACTTTTGTTGTGTGATTTATATTATTTCTCTTACTTGTTTATGTGATTGTGTGATCGTAATTTTTTTCCACAATTTGTAGAATTGATTCAATATTTTGTTTTAGTACAGTACAAAACCAATTGAACTGATTTAGATATTTCTACAATATATGTCTGGTGCTCTTCTTGCCTTTTTCATAGGAATTATTTTCCCAAAATCTCCAACAATATGCACCTCCCGTGAACTATATATATGAGTCCTACCACCATGATTCTGCGGACAATCTCTCCTAAGGTGTTCCTTACCGCATGTCAAACATTCTAATCATCTAGTACCATTACCTCTATGTTGTTGTTGTGATCTCTGTCCCTATCTAGCTGCATTAAAATTATTTTGTGGTGCCACATTTTCCTTCTCCTATGCATTATGAGGCCTTATTCTTTTCAGCAGCCATTAACCTTTACCTTTGTCTTTCCCTTTCCATCCTTCCTAATATGCATTCTTACACTTTGAATGTTAATAAAATGCTTCAATTTCCCAATGAATTTCTCAAGTGGACGAATCTCATAATACTCAATCTGATCTCTAAATGCTAATGGAAAACCACTGAAAAATCGTTGAAATTTAGCCTTCTCATATTTAAGATATGGTACATACCTTAATATCTCTAGGAACTTATTTTTGTACTCTTCATCTATCATTGACCCCATATTTTGCTCATAAAATTATTTGGCCTTACTCTCATAGTACCTTTCTAACAAGTAATTCATCCTTAAAAGCCTCTTCAACTCATGCCAACTCAAGTCCTTTGTCCTAATGTCTGCAACCCAATTCACATCCTCCCACCAAATGTATGCTTTACCTTTCGGTTGAAGATAGAAATTTTGGCCTTCATATTATCTGTGTACTCATGAAACTCAAAGAAAATTTTCAGCCCAAGTATCCAAGCCTCTGCATCTTCTCATTTCTTCAATTCTCCATCCAAAGTAGGTGGCTTTAATTTATTAAATTCATCTAGAAAGTATCCTCTATCACTCATCCTATAAGGATGATAATGATGACGATCATAATGTTTATTCGAACCAAAACTATAATAGTACATGTACTCATCACCCCTCCTATCAGGAGTGTCCAAAAACCTGCCATCTCTCACTGTGTTAGCTCTATATGACCTATTTCTACGAGGATACCTACTTCCATATGCCCCGTTAGTTATATCCTCTTTCCCATGGCTGATCCGAAATGGCCCTTTCCATTGCAATTCTGACAAGCTCTGAAGAAGTATTGCATTACCTCTAGTTGTTTCTCTTGTGCTTATTTATTCCTTTAATCTTCTCAATGTATCTGCCAAATCATAAGGGTGCCCACCATGCTTCTCATCTTATTCATAGGGAGAGTCTTTGTGATCTACCATCTTGCTATCCATTTTTATTTTTCTTTTGTAAGGTATAATATGTCAGCTAAACCAAATCATAATAAGACAACATACCTTAGTATAATTTTGGGAGGATACCTCATCTACAAGATCATCCAAATCAATGTGATACATGTACAAACATAATCATAATAGCATATAAAAATATAACAACTAAGTGTACCAATGCATAACATCATTCTAGCTAGAGTCCAGTCATCACTGCATGACCATATTACTACACATATTATGACCTCATTCATGATGACATCAACCATACCAATGCACATGGACAATACACATGCATAAACACATGTAATCAAGCATAAAAGAACAATACTTGTAACAACATGTAGAAACATGTAACCAAGCATACAAGGATGATACATGTAGCAACATATAACAAAATGTAACCAATAATACACTCATGAAGACACACTTCCCAACAACTGCATCCTCTTTCACCATGATCAACACCATGCATATGCAACCAACACATAGACCACCAGGATGATTAGCACACGTGCAACCAAATGAATGCATGAGAAACACACACCACCGATATAGTCTAAGGGGTGAACCATGCTCTAATACCACTCTCTAGGATTTACCGTGCATCCCATCCTGGGACTACTAGGCCCAATGGAGAGAAATACACCTCTTGGATTTACTGTATATCTTTCCATTCACTGACTAGGATTCCTAGGCCCATCGAGGAACACAATCTTGGCTTTAATGTAACCCACAATTAGGTTAAGGGGTAACTAGCCCAGTGGATTTACTATGATCCACATTTTGGTTCAGGGATCACCATGCCATGTGTTTTTCATTTCAGAGATCCACCCCACTCAGCTTCGAATCCATCTGAAAATCAAGCTCAATCAAAGCACGAGAACCCGTATCATCAAGGCTATTCGTAAATGGAAAGGCTAGGCTAGAAACACTGTCACACCTGGAAAAAACCACTCCATGACAGAAAATAACCACATTCAATACCATGCACATCAATATAGCAATGAAATCACACATGAAAATAAATACCTGCAAAGAATCCTGTTGTAGCTTCTTTATCCTACTCTTCCTTGTGAATTCACATTGGTGTATCTTTTAGCACTCTCTTAATTAAGTCGTTACCCATTTATTTTTCTATAATGGACCCTAATTATGTCAACCAACCGATAAATACTTTTAATTTTTCTACCTTTTTTCTATCCGCGACTCAACACAATCTTCCTCACTGCCATTCCCATATTGCAGATATCACGGATGAAGGGCCCCACTGATTTATTGCTGGTGCATAGTTAATTTAAGAACCCTCTCATTCTCCACCTACAAAATATCCCCTATCTCATAACCCATTTCCACATACAACATCCCCTTCTACCAACATATCTGACATTCCACATACAGGAAACCATCCTACTAATGAGACAAAAATGGAAATTGATTTGGTTATTCATAATATTACTGAGCAAACCCATGACATATAAAATGTGCATACCACTCCTATTATTAATGTCTTTATATCTGCACCCAATACCTTGCCTCTAGCACCATTTCCAAAATTTTCAGCAGCTCAGTCAAAACCCTGACGAGTGTCGTGAAGTCTTCGGCCTTGTGGCATAAACTAACAATATTGTTCCTTTATTACAATCATAGTCTGTGGATGCGATTCAAGTCAGTTTCACAAGGAGAAGTTTTGTGATTGTGAGACATCCCAATAGGCCAATGGCCAATGGCCAACCTATGCAGGCTATGTTCCCTTCTACTGATACTATATCATTTGGTGATTTTTAAAACTGGTCTTATTCATAGTTGCTCAATTTTATTCAGGTTTTTCTCGACATGCATAATCTCAACACAATTATTTTGTATATGGCCATGAACAACAATAGCAACTGCAAAATTTTTAATACAAATTATGTATTGCATGGATTCTCCTGATATAACAATTATATGCCACTGTTAAATACATAATTGCTTCTACAAAAAATTCTTGTGGAATTTAAAACATGATCGCCAATTGCAATATCAAAAATAAAGATCAATCATACATAACATAGATGTTTTTACCGGGAAAGCATAAAGCTAAACATCCCACTATCATATATTATGTATATATCATGTATCATGAAACATTCTAATACAAAACTCTAATCCAAGAGCTATCAGCACAATATACAATCGTCTCACATTGTCTTACAGAAATTGGCAAATGCCTTGGCCAATTTTCTGCCTCCCAACAGCCTACCTTCACTGTGCAATCCAAGATGATTACAAAGACCAATTCGATGCAATCATGCCCTCCTTGACTGCGCAATTCTCATGAGCATATCTAATGTGTGTTTGGATTGCTTGAGTGCAACCCAATATAGTACAACTAATAGTCAACTGTCCCTTTCACCTACATCTCAATTAGGGCTCCACTGGATCTGACATGCATGTAGTTAATAGTAGTAAATCTTCATTTGCATGTGATACCATTGATTGTGAATTAATTAATAATTAATTTACTGATCTCTCACTAGTGTATCTTTAGTCACAACTAGCACAACTGAGTTTAACTCACTTAACTGAGTTAAACTACTTTACAACTCACATAACTACACATCCAACTCTGTTAAAACTTCAAATCACTCAGTTACAACTAATTCCACTTGCATGTCCCACCAACCAACCTTTGAACTCAAAATTCCTTTGGCTAACTAGTTTGCCACTTCAGTTAACTGATTCCAAGTGCTCCATGAGAATAGATTGATATTTATTGTCCAACTATTATTAAGGGATAATAACAATCGACATGCATCTATAAATAGACATGTGATCAATAAATAGAACTCGCACATACATCTAAAAATAGAACATCATCTATAAATATAATTTTCTCATCATCTGTAAATAGACATCATCTATAAATAGAATTTTCTCATCCATTCTAAAAATAGACTTCCGCCTAAAAATAGCATGAGGCTCCATCCTAGTGTAGGTGCTTAATTTTCACTAGGATCTTCTTGTTAAATCTCAACACTCCCTCTCAACAAGAAAGGGATTATCCTTCACCCCAATCATGTCTCTATGGTATTTGAATTTTCTCCTAGTGAGTGCTTTCATCAGAATGTTTGCATCCTAATATTTTGTAAGAATGTACTGAAGCAACATGATCTTCCGCAGCACACAATCTCTAATATGATGATACCAGATATATATATGCTTAGATTTATTTTCAAACATAGGATTAATCGAGGATTTAATGCAACTCTTATTATCACAATGAATCACTATCGGATCTAAATGATAACCAAACAAACCAACTAGGATCTTTCTCATCCAGATAGCCTCACATGCAGCTTGAATTGCTTCCATGTATTTTGCTTCCACTGAACTGAGTGCCACTATTCTCTATTTCTTGTTGTGCCAAGAAACAATTGTAGATTTGATACTGAAGATTCCCCCTAATGTGCTCTTTCTGTCCGTTGGGTTGCCCGCCCAATCTACATCTGTGAAGTCATATAACATCACCTCAAACGTCTGCCTGTACCACAAGCCATACTTAGATGTGCCCCTCAGGTATCTCAGGACATGCTTGCCCACCTTCTAAAAGATCTTGGTAGGCTTAACCATCACTTGAATTAGCTGGTTAACCACATAGCATATGTTCATTCTTGTGTTCACTAAATACATTAGCGAACCCACTAACTGTTGATAGACAGTAGCATCCACTACCTCTCCAGATGTAGCATCCTCTTTCCTCAAATTTATTAGAAGAGGAGTATCCATGGGTTTGCAGCCCTCCATGTGAAACTTACCCAGTATCTCCCTTTCATACTTTCCTTGAGACACAACAATTTCACCATCTCGTTGCCATATTTCCAATCCAAGGAAATAATGAAGGAGGCCCATATCCTTCATCTTGAACTCCTTTGCAAGGTCTTCCTTGCATGAGTGTATTAGTTTCTCATCACCCGTCAGTATTAAATCATCAACATAAAGAAAAATGATTAAAAGCTTACCCTCCACCAAAATTTGGTATAGGTTTTCATCCACCTCACTCTTGGTTAAGCCAAGTCCGATGAAATAGTTGTCTATCCAAGTGTAGCAAGCACGGGGTGCTTGCTTCAACCCATACAACGCTCTTTAGAGTCTGCACACATGAGACTCGCTGCTGAAGATCTCAAATCCTTCAGGATGCTCTATGTACACATCTTCCTCAATGATACCATTGAGAAACATAGTATTCACATCCATCTGATGAATGTGCCAACCCATCTGTGCTGAGAGAGAAAGGATTTTCCTTATGGAAGAATACTGTGCGACAGGTGAAAAGGTTTCTTCATAATCAATCCCCTCGATCTGTGAGAAGCCCTGAGCCACAAATATGGCCTTGTATTTCTCAAAAATCCCATCATCAACTTGCTTTACCTTGTAGATCCATCTTGAACCTACCAGTGATTTATCAACCAGCCTTGGAACAATTTCCCAAGCATTGTTTCTGACAATGGAGTCATACTCCTCCACCGTTGCATCTAACCATGTGGGCTCATGTGCTACTTCTTGAAAGGAAGATGGCTCAGTCACAATAAATTTTCTCATGAGAGCCGTGTATCCAGTAAATCGGCCAGGAAACTGTCTTTGTCTGCACTGTGAAGTAGGGGCTCCTACATTCTACGCAACATCAAGTCTCAGCTTTTCAGCTTCTATGGTACGCCTTTTACTAGTTCTAATGTTTGGCTCTGCGTGAGTGGAATCCTCCACTCCATGAACCTACTCCTGTGGCTAATCCACATCTAGAGACTCATTTTTTGGAGCCAACAGTTCCTCCTCTGCATGCCAATCCAGCTCCCTCTCAAGAGACAACTGCATGGCTTTCCCTCATCGAATTTTATATCCCGTCACATAATAGTCATATTACTGTTAGGAAAATACACACGATAATTATGGGGTGTTTTTGTGTACCCCACAAATATCCCAACTTTGACAGCTGGCTCCAGCTTCTTCTTAGCGTTCTTAGTCACATGCACATAAAAAGATGAGCCAAAAATCTTAAAGTGAGAAACATCTGGTTTCTTACTAGTGAAATATTCTTCAGGTGTACTCATGCCAAGTACTCTATAAGGACAATGGTTTTGCACATAAACTGTATCGTTGCATGCTTCCACCCACAAATGCATTAGTAGGCGCTGATCATGCAGCATTGCTCCTGCTACACCCACGATCATTATGTTCTTCCTCTCCGCGACCCCATTTTGCTGTGGGTTATGAGGCGCTATGAGTTCTCTTCGAATTCCTTCTTTGTTGCAGAAGTCTTTAAATTCTTTAGAGATGTATTCTCCACCATTATCACTCCTCAAATCCTTCACTTGCTTCCCCGACTCTTTCTCCACAAATTATTTAAACTCATAGAACTTTGAGAATGTTTTATCCTTATTTTTCATGAAGAATATCCAGCATTTACGAGAAAAATCATCAACAAAAATCAGATAATAACTATGTTTTTTTTTTGAAGTAACCAATAATGGTCCACACACGTCTGTGTGAACTCTCTCTGGGATCACCAAAGCACGGTTCTCCTTTTCATGAAAGGTGGACTTTACATACTTCCCCATGGTGCAAAACTTGCACTGATCTGATTGAGCAAGTGTTCCCATTGGAATTCAAATAGATATTTGTTGCATGACTTTCAAGGCTCCATGATAAAGATGGCCCAATCACCTATGCCATAATTCACCCTCATCCCAGCTCACCACTTTTTCTGCCCTACCCATCATGGAAGCGCAGCCATCTACCTCCAGCTTCTAGATATTCTTAACTTGAATCCCTATCCTCTTGGCTTGACCCATATTTTTATATCACAGGAAATATTTTCCATCGCTCAAACAACGTCATAGCCTTTGTCCTCCAACATTGCGACTGAGACCAAGTTTTTCTTCAGACCTAGAACATGCATAACATCTTTCAACAGAAATGGTTTACTTGAATCCCTCTCAAAGGTAATGGTACCAATGCCAATCACATTGTATCATCCATCATCACCCATCTCTATATGCATTTGGAGATATTTCTCCTCCAAGTCACTGAAAATCTCCTTATCTCCCATCATGTGGAAGGAAGCGCCACTATCTAGGTACCACACCGATCATAATGCACTTGACACCATGCATGCAATAAAAAATAAATCAAGTTCAAATTGCGAGGCAAGAGCCTCACCAGCTACAACTCCAGTAGCCTTCTTATTCTTCTTCTTCTGTGGACAATTAGTAGCGAGATGCCCATGTTCATGACAGTGAAAACACTTCACTTTGGACAAATCCAACTTCTTTCCTTTAGACACGGATTTTGAATAGAATTTCTTCCCCTTCCCTTTCCTTGCCTTGGAAGCCAAATCACAATCCTCTTCATCATCATGCTTTGATGAAGATCCATCTCTGGTGTTTTTCCTGAACTCCTCCTGCACTGGATCCGACCACAGTTGTTCCTAATCCGACAGTTTTTCCCATCCATTGATAGAGTCTTCATAACTGTGAAAACTCATAGGAAGTCCCAAGAGATCCAAGATCACCAAATCATGATCAGCAACAGTGATTCCCACACTCCCCAATTCATCTCGAAATTGGACAAACTTTGTGAGATACTTTGGAATATTGTCGCCCATTTCCAGCTTGATCTTCCTGATTTTATCTTTCAGCGCCAATTTCCTATGGTTGCTGTTGCTTGGGAAAAGATCTGTCAAAGCCTTCCACATATCATATGGTGTGGCTTTCCCATGAAGGCCTTAGAAAATGTGGTCTCATACACCTTCCAATGGAATCCTTCTTTCCTTTGCCACTTTATTTTGCCATGCGTCAAGTAATGCAACATCCATCGAAGTGGGCTTAAGAACATCACTGTTTATGAATTCCTTCAAGCCATTATCTTCGAGCACTGCCTCCATCTTATCCTTATAGGAAATTTAGTTTGATATTCCCTTGAGTACATACTCTAGCCACAAGCCATTGAAAGCCATTTCAATGTTTTCTCAACTGTAGCACCAAGAAAATCTTGCAGAAAATTCGAATTTTTTCCACCAACAAACTCAGCTCCTGCTTCAAAATTGCAATCTTTTGTGCTCTGATACCATGTAGAAATTTTAATACAAATTATGTATTTCCTGGATTCTCTTGATATAAAAATTATATGCCACTTTTAAATATAGAATCGCTTCTACAAAAAATTCTTGTGGAATTTAAAACACGATCGCCAATTGCAATATCAAGAAGAAAGATTAATCACACATAACCCATATTTTTTTACCGGGAAAGCATAAAGCTAAAATTCCCACTATCATATATTATGTATATATCATGGATCATGAAACAATATCATACAAAAATCTAATCCAAGAGCTCTCAGTACAATATACAATCGTCTCACACTATCTTGCAGAAATTGGCAAATGCCTTCGCCAATTTTCCACCTCCGAAGAGCCTGCCTCCACAGTGCAATCAAAGATGATTACAAAGACTTATTTTATGCAATCATGCCCTCCTTGACAGTGCAATCCTTATGAGAATATCCAATGTGTGTTTTTCTTTCTTGAGTGCAACCCAATATAGTACAAATGATAGTCAACTATCCCTTTCACCTACATCTCAACTGGGTCTCCATTGGATCTGACATGCATGTAGTTAATAGTAGTAAATCTTCAGTTTCATGTGATACCACTGATTGTGAATTAATTAATAATTAATTCACTGATCTCTCACTAGTTTATCTTCAGTTACAACTAGCACAACTGAGTTTAACTCACTTAACTGAGTTAAACTACTTTACAACTCACATAACTACACATCCAACTTTGTTACAATATCGAATCACTTAGTTACAACTAAGTCCACTTGCATGTCCCACCAACCAACCTTTGAACTCGAAATTCCTTTAGCTAACTAGTTTGCCACTTCGGTTAGCTGATTCCAAGTGCTCCATGAGAATAGATTAATATTTATTGTCCAACTATTATTAAGGGATAACAATAGTCGACATGCATTTATAAATAGACATATGATCTATAAATAGAACTCGCACATACATCTAAAAATAGAACATCATCTATAAATAGAATTTTCTCACCATCTATAAATACACATCATCTATAAATAGAATTTTCTCATCCATTCTAAAAATAGACCTCCACCTAAAAATAGACTGAGGCTCCATCCTAGTGTAGGTGCTTAATTTTTACTAGGATCTTCTTGTTGAATCTCAACAGCAACAACTCCTTTCTATTACAATGGAGAAATATTAATTGCTCCATGAAAAATAATAATTAGAGTGTAAGGTTAAAAATAATAGCGATAAATCTCAAAATTTATGGCCAACCATCACTAATGTTTTTCATGATGCACCAAATTAATTTTCCCTTTGCTCCCTTTTTTTATGTTTCTATCACATTGGAGATACTTTTACTGAACTTATGACTATCAATCGAGAGTTGCATAAATCTACTGCAATTTCTCGTGTGGCACTTGTGGAATCTACCACTCAATACACTATTAAGATCGAGAAGAAAATAGTTAATGGTTCTTCCCTTCGAGAAAATCTCCACCATCTTACTGAAGATGCATAAGAATTATTTCAGCAAGTTCAATGCTAGGCTGAATTTATTGCAAAGAAGAAGAAAACATTATAAAATTTATGCTAGAAAGAACAAAAATTTTCCAGTCAAGCCATATTTACTGAAGACTTTGAATAACAACAAGAATTATTTGCTCATGTTGATGCATTAAAAAAATATATTCATCAGTTGGAAGATGAATCACATGCCTCCAAAGTTGTGTTGCGAGACCTTCGACCACCTATCTAGAATCACTTTATCAAGTTGGGGAAACTCAATTCCGACATAGATAGTTAATGGAAAATTGTGATAAGTGCATGGCGAAATCACCCTAGTGTCGAGAAGACTACTCAATTTATTGATTATGATGTCATTATTTGGGTTCTGTAAGAATGCTATAGATACATTTTCAAGTTTTATACTTTATGTTATGCAGTTAGTGCTTGAGTTAGGCCCTTCATTTGGAAGTGATCTAGAAACACAGGTAACAATACAAGAAGGAGAGGCACAAGCAGAGGATTCACAATAGTAAGCACAAGAAAAAGTGTTGCAACAACAAGCATAATCAAAAGCATTAGTAGCATATTGACTCAAGGACGAGTCAACAGACTGTGGTCGGGGCCTGTTAGGTCCTTCATTTTTTGGGTAAACAATTTTGGAAAATTTTGGTGAAGTTGTTGGTCGGAAAATGGTTGTGCAATAGATTGTAAGGAAAAGGGACATGAATGGCTGAAACACCTAGATGCCAAGGATGATTGGGAAAGGGAGCACAAAGGAAATGAAAAGGAAGTTATAACAAAATTTAGAGGCCACCATATAAAGATAGGTGTGTAAGAGAGTAGTCACAATGGAGTTTGCAGAGGCCACCAACGAAGAATACGCGTGCTAGATTTTGAAGTAATATGAGGCAAGAAGAACCATATCAAGCGAGAGGGATTAGGGGAAGAGAATCTATTACGAAGGGAACATAACAAAGAAAGGATGATTGAGGATCTATGTCAAAAAATTGTCACTGTGCTGCTCAAATAACTCTTCGTTGTTCACAATATCTCGCTCTCTCTCTCTGAATTCTATTATGTAACATGATTCAATAAGGATTGGTGTTCTAGCTTCAACGAATATCCTATTATGATGCAATGATGCAATGATCTAGTTGTTAATCGAAATTAGTTTCATTAATTCTCTGTGTGCTTCAATTATGGTGGAGTTTTTGACCCCTTTCAAAAATTTTAAAGTATAAGATAGAATGCTCTTTGCTATTTTTATTTAGGTTTTGGTTATATTATTTTTACGTATTAGATGTTTGTAGATGAGATACTTATAATATGACTGCATGAAATGGAATATCTACTGTGTTGTTCTTTGATGCCATGCCACAATCCCTTATTTTTCTAAATCTCGTCACGCCTCAGGTGATACACCTCTCTTTCTCATTAAGTGAGGTGAAATTGTCGGCATAATTAATGAGCCACAATATTGCAATAAGAATGTTGCAACTCCCAAGGCTACTAACTTTAATTATCAACGCGGGGTTTATACAAAATTAAGACGTGTCGACATTATATGTGCATCATACAACATGTCCTTATTTAGTTGATCTGATGTAATGGCGTGAATTTCATGAAATCAAATCTTAAATTAATTTCAGAAATGGAAATGTTACTTTGAAAAGAAATTAATCAACAATTTGTAATTGAAATCCTAAGAGAATGAATTCAAATAAATAGGCCTAATCTACTTTGTAAAAATGTATGTCCTAAGTGGTGTTTATTCCTCCTCAATCATGGATTTATATCCTAGGGTTCATGATTAAATACTAAGAGACAAAAGCCAAGCTTTTGGAGCAACTTTGGTCAAGTTTACCAGTGTTGTAGGAGTGCTGCAGGAAGTTGCTACAGGAAGTCTTGTTTTGCTACAGGAGGAGATAACTCACAGAATGACCAAGTAAATAAAATTAAAATGGGATGGGAATTTTTTTTATTAATTAGGATTTCTTAGGACTCAATTACAAGTGGAATCACTCCAAAATACCCTTGTTAACACGTGCTAAAAAATAGAAAAAATTACTACTATTTTGCTAAAGGGGACTTCTAGAAATCCTACATTCGTGAACTAGGAACCAAATCCAAGTAGCTCAATGTTGAATACAACTTTTAAATTTTTTTATAATGATGCATCATTCTTTTGAATCTATAAATAACCTGCAAAGCAATTCACTTCAACCATTTAACCAATATAACCTACAACAAAAGAAGCATGAATAGTAAATGCATAAATAATAGATGCAGTGAAAAAAACAGTCAAAGGACATAAATAAATTGTGCAATAGGTCTCTGAGGCTTATAGGATGATGAATCCCAAGGAGACTAGGATTCGTATGGAAGAAAACAAGCTTTATAAGCTAAAAATGGCACCAAAATTCATTATTTGAATCAATCCAAGTACATCCCTGCGAGAAACGAAAGTGGAGTTGCAAAAATACAGGTTTTCTCCATAAGAAGACTAAGAGATGCATTCCTCTAGATGAAAATTCGAATTGGTACTTATAAAATTCATGGGGAAGCATTATCCTTGAAAGGAGGAATATTTCCCCTCCAAAATCCCTCAAATAGTTGATCTGGTTCCCAACAATAGGAATCTGCATTAAATGACAAGGAACATATTCCTAGTTTTTCTCAATCATTGGAGCTCCAGAATTTCTCAATAAATTCATGATATTATGTTCATTTATTATTAAATATTGATCCTCCTGTAGTATGGAGCAAGTCCCTAAATTATCCCCTGCTCCAAATCTTCATAATCTTCCCAATATTCTCACAATATTCTTCATAAATAAATAATATTAGGCACAAATATGAAATTCTCTCTAAACCTTCCTAATGAACATATTGAAGCAAAAAATATTCCATCTAATGAAAAAATAGAGGTTTAATTTTATGAAGGATGGTTATATGGGCCTTAATTTATGTCTAATTTGGAGGCCCATCATACCCCCTTCTGAAAGTGTTGCTCATCCTCTGAGCAACTTAGGGACCTATTTGTGTCTCATTCATGGCCCTGGTGGCCTCCTTAACATCTTAAGCTACCTCAGAAGGAATTTTAGCACATACTCTCTTTCTCCATCCTCTTCCTCTTCTTTCCAAACTTATTCATCTGCTTCAGCTTCTTGGTCATGGGCAAGGCAATTCTCTGTTTCTAAATTTCTTTTTCAATTCCTTTTCTTACAAGGCTCAATTCAAAGAAGACATCCACATTTCATTTTTTATTCATAAAATTTTATAAGAAGTTTCCCATACGCTGTATTACTGAAAAAAATGAAACTTTTTGCAATCTTTTTGTTCACATATGTCAAGGAGAAATATGTATTTAACCTTCCTTTGGATGATGTCCTTACAATCTTAGGCTTTGTGGGTGAAATTGCTTAAATTCAGGGTCTTTTGAAGCTCACTGGACTTTCCTATAGCACTCTATCTTCTCCTATAGAAAATTTGTCCCTTCATGTAGAAAATTTGTCCCTTCATATAGCAACTTTGTTTCTCCTATAGTAGTCATGCCTGATCTTGTAGCACCTTAAAATCAACTCTATATCTCTTATGTAGCATCCTAGATAACCCCTGGCAGCATCTAGCTTGACTTTATATGCCTTAATGAGTCTCTCTAAATATTTCGGGAATGAAAATTGATACATATGAAGTTGATCCTTGTTCTTTTATTTCTTTATTTGGTAGTGGGCTCATTATGCTTGGTGATCTAGTCCAATCTCTTTGTAATCAACACTTTCCTTAATTTGGCTTTTCCACATTGCATGAGTGAGGGAGTTTCTTGCACTTAACTGGTTGGGGGTGGAAGAGACTGCTAACCCATCCTTAGCTTATAAAACCTCATCTCTCATGCATTGACAACAATTTCTAACCATAACACGCTTAATATAAGATGTAAATAATATTTCATACTTGTACCTACCTATGATGTTGATTTGCTGGATATGTTTGCATGTCGGAGTTGGGTCATATACATAATAATATTAGAGGGAGTTAACTCTTTTCCTGTTCTTGGTGCATGTCTTCAAAACTTGATTATACCTTGTCTGATAACTTTTTTGTGTGTCTGTAGGTGCCTCTCTAATGTCTAGGTAGTTGCTGCTAGTGAAATTCCTTCTTGGAGTACCATAGCCTCTTTATAGTCACCTCACAAGTTTTCATGTCTTCTTGGATGATGTACTTTTCCCATAGTGGAAAGGTCCTCACCATTGATTAGTTGACATATTATGATCCAAAGTCTCAAACATCACTCCAGTCTACCATCTCGTCGATGACTAAAAATCAACCTGTCTCGCCTCTCACAATTGTCTGTCCAGGAGTCTATAAATATTCCACATTCCTTGGTGCATACTATGGTCTAACACCTACCCCTTCTAAGCCCATATCATCTAGTGTTTTCATGTTGCAAGAGTCACATGCTAGTCATAAGCGGTTTGGTATTCCTATCCAACAACCGACACCTTTGCAAAATGTTTTTGTTCACTCCACCTAGCCATTAGGATCAAATACTTAAGCACATTTTCCTTCTGGTGATGTTTCTCCTCATCCTTTTCAACCAGGAACAATCCCCCCAAGCCTTAACCATCCACGAGTTGTTCCACCAGGCCATTATCCTACAGATTAGATACCATATTTAGCTCCCCAATTTGGATTATTTTCTGTTGATGTCATGGCTACGTTGATTTTACCAAATATGACCCCGGGAATCCCTATTTGGTACATCCATCCCATAGTAAACACTCCACCATACCAACTCAAACCATATACTGCTTTGAACTCGGTCCGACCGATCACTATGATCCCTTCCTTTGCTCATTAGGGGAATTTTGAGGTCTAAGATGGTCCTCCTAAGAAAAATGTACAACCAAAATAAACTTATAATATCCAATAGGATTCAAGATGATGATGTCAACCATGGGGGTTGATTCACCATTTTTGGAGTAAAAAGGTAAAAAGATTAAAAAATAATAAAATAATAAAACTACTTTTTCAACTCATATTTTCAACTTATCTCCCTAAGATTTTACTAAAATTTCTAGTGGGAGTACTCATTGGATGAAAATTTTAATTCCTCATCCAAGGAGTACCCATGTGCATTCTTTCGATGAACCCTGCTACATGAAAAATGATAAATACATGAAAAACATTATTGCACGTTTTTTCATGTATTTCTCATTTTTCATGAGCAGGGTCCATCAAAATTATTCCACATGGGTAATCCTTGGATGAGGAATCAAGTTCTGCATCCAATGAGTGTTTCCACTCGAAATTTGAGTAAACCATAGGGAGATAAGTTGAAAATACGAGTTGAAAAAATAGGGTTTTTTCCCTCTAAAATTTGATGATGTAATGTAATCTTATTTTATTATTTCCACTATTATTTTATAATTTCCTTAGGAGGCCTATTTTAGAACTCAAAATTCCCCTAATGTAATTTCCACAACAACCTCAACATGAACCCACTCTTGTTTCGAAAGCATCTAGTGAGGGGGGGGAGTAAAAAAGAAGCAACCTATGGAAAAGGCTCCCCAAACAGCTCCAACTCCCCTTAAGCCTATGAAGCCTACTCCACCATGAGATTTGTGATGTTGTTTAGAATGCAACCAATAACTGTCCTGCACTCCCTTTTCTCAAACCTGTGGTCGACAATATGTTTTCAGACTCTAATATCCAAGAGGTCCATGTCACCCTACGTGAGTCTAACAAGAAAAACAAGTCATTACGCGAAAACCACCCATACACTTTGTTTGATAATTATGGCCACTATTCTCATTTTTTCCTTGCCTCAAAGACTTTCGTGATACCCTTTAGGCTCTTTGTGAAATAGAGGCTACGTGTAGTGGATCATATACTCTTGTACTTGTGAATTTTGGCTCCATCATTACACCAGAACTGGAGAAATATAATGCACCCATTTTGATCCCTCCTCCCAATGTCGAGATGATAGACCAATCAGTCACTATTCTCTACCTATCGTCATCCATGAGATCCTGAAAGGAAGACCCCATTGGGGTTTCCCATAGTGTTTCTGTCGATCCTCCCTCGTCGAACACCCTAGTCTCAACATCAGTAGATGTTGCATGTACTAGTTCTTCGTCTATTCCTAGTGACGATGCGTATGTGAACCATATCTCTCATGATGATGCGTAAGGTGGCTCTGCCACATTAAGTGGTATCCCTTCCTCTAGTTCTTCCATCTTCCATTTATATGAATACATCATGGAATCCATGACCACCCCTAATTTTCCTTGGCATGATATGCACCACCGTGCATACTTCCTTCCACAAAAAACTCTTGAAAAATATGATGTGGAGTGTAAATAATTCATTCATGGTGAATTCGATTGGTTTAGAAATCACATTCTTGCTCCAGATTCTTTCGAAGAAGGAAATATGGCCAATATCTCTCCTACCATTAAAATCAACATTTCTGATAAAATAGAGGTCAAAGAAAACATTACCTTGGGGGAATAGTGCACCATAGAATAAATTGATTGTTACACCAAGTTATTCAAGGAATTTTTCTATGTTTTTGCCTGGTTTTATTCCGAAATTCCTAGACTTGATCCTACCATTATTGAACACCATATCGACACATGGCCCGATGCCATTCTTGTCCATCAAAACTTGAGACCCATCAATCCTTCCAGAAGTGGGGATATCAAAGTTGAAATCGATAAGCTCAAGTAGGCTTGATTTATATATCCCATTGAATACACCAAATTGGTGTCAAATCTTATTCCCGTTCTCAAGGAACAAGGCATCATTCATGTCTGCACTGACTTTTGCAACCTAAACAAATTGTGTCCCAACAAAAACTTCCCTACATCTTTTATTGACCAAATCATTGATGATTCTGTAGGGAATGAGGTTCTATACTTCATGGATGGATTCTCAGGATATAACCAAATAACTATTCGTCATATTGATTAGCTCAAAACCGCATTCATTATTACCTCGTTCTAGGCTTCGGGCACAACACATTCTTGATTTGCATACCATTTTCCTCTGATGTTTTACGTATAGTATCTGCCTTAACCCACTGAAATGTATCTTTTATGTTCTTACTAGTCATCTCTTAGGCATCATCATGTCTAGATATGGTATAAAGCTCGATTCTCTCAAAGTTCAAGCCATTCTTGAACACCCCCCCCCCCCTCCTTGAGGCAAAACGAACTTAATTCCTTGGTTTTGTACGACTTTGTCTGCCGCACATGGGTTTCTAACACTCCTTTGATCTAGCATTCCATTTGTTCTGGATGATTATGCTAAATAGTCTTTTGATACCCTGAAACGTTCTCTCACTTCCGCTCCCTTGATTAGTCCACCCAACTTTGATAGGGACTTCATCCTGTATATCTCAACTTCTGCCCATTCGGTCGCTAGGGTCCTCATCTAGGAAGATGCTACTAGAACTGAGCATGTCATTTATTATATCATTAAGAACCTCGTTGGGCCCCATGTGTCCTATTATTATGAAGAGAAGTTGGAATTGGCCATCGTGTTCTCAGTCCAATTTTTTTTTCATTATTTCCTTATGTGTACCACCAAGGTCGTGACAAATTTGAACCCAATGAATTTCCTATTAAGTCGATAGATCATTAAATGATAAATATTATCGTTGGATATTTATTCTACAAGAATTCAATCTTGAATTCAAAACACCAAAGAGTAAGAAAGGTTTGGCCCTTGCCGAACTTATTTTTGAATTTCCTACCTATGTGCATGATCTGTTGGTCAATGACGATTTACCCAATGAAAATTTGTTTGACATCACTTCAGATGATCCTTGGTAATGGGAAATACTTACATGTCTTCAAAACCCATAAATTCTCCCCCCATCCCAATTGTGATGATCGATGGTGTATACAACAACAAGCCCCTTGCTATCTTCTCATTGGTGATGATCTCTATCATCGCGGTGTTGATATTATTTTCCATCGTTGTCTCACTCATGCTGAAGTTGAGAAATTCCCTAATGCCTACCACAAAGACACTTGTGGTGGCCACCTCTTTGGTATGGCTAGTACCTAGAAAATCATGCGCGTTGGTTATTTTTGGCCTTCTCTCTTCAAAAATTTCATTGAGGTAGTCAAACACTGTCCCAATAGCCAACTATTTTCCCCAAAGGAGAGAGCTCCACCAGCTCCCCTCCATAATGTTATATCAGCCAGTCCTTTTTTCAAATGGGCTATTGACTTTATGGAGTGTCAACCCCCATATTATAATAACCACAAGTATATTATCGTGGTTGTCGACTATTTCAGCAAATGGGTTGCAGCTATGCCAACGTTCAATAACACTATGACGACCACGACCCTATTTTTATTTAACCATATTATCGCTCCATTCAAGGTTCTGAAAAAATTGGTCTCTGACCATTGCCGACATTTCAAAGATGAGATATGGCATGATCTATCCTCTTTGTTGGCCTTTGAGCACCAATATTCATTGTTTTATTATCCCCAAGGTAATGGAAAATTTCCAGCAGTCAATAAAATCCTTAAGACCATGCTTCAGCGGATGTTGTATAAGCACAAAAAAGTTGACATCTTATGCTCTTCCTAGATTTTTGGGTCTATAGAACCTCAGTTAAAACTGCCACTGGGTTTACTCCTTTCCACCTTGTTTTTAGAGAGGAGGTCATTCTTCCGATCGAGTGTGAAATCCCCTCCCTTCACCTTATCATCGAACTCCTCTCAGAAACCCAACCTTTGTAACGAAAACTTATCATGCTTGAGCATTCCAATGAAGACCATCATGTTGCATTGCAAACTATTGAAGCAGCCAAAAAACACACCAAATCCTAGTATGATCGAAAATTCCACCCTCGCACCTTTCATGAAGGTGACCTTGTTCTTGTGTATGACCAAGCTCATGATATCCCGGGGCATGGGAGTTTTGAACCGTTATGGGACCTTACATCATCCGTAAGAGTATTTTGAAGGTCAAATCCTTCAAAACCATCACAATGCACTTTACCTGAAGAGATTCTATCCATAAAATTTCTCATATAAGTGCATGTATTTGTTTCTTTTCTATTTTTAGGTAGCTTTCATTCACCACCATCTAATTTGTTGTCTTTTGGCGCCTTTCAGATGGATGCATCATCCACACCATATATTGGTTATTCCGATGGTGTGAGTCGCTTCTCCAAGAATCCAGCTTGGCAGCTTGGGCCATTTTTTTCCCTTTTGCATTTGTTAGTTCACTCGAAAGGGGTATGCATTGGACCTGTCACCAATAACTAAGTCAAATATGATGTAGTGATAAGTTTTTTAGTCATTCCCTTGATCATTGCATTCTTCATCTTCATGTTCATTTATATTCCTTATTACGTGTCATACAATTGAATTGTGTTTATCATGTGCATAATCATGTCCTATTTAGAAAATATCTACAAGTTAAGCTTTTGGAATGTGAATTTGAATCCATTACATTCAGTCATGTTCCTAGAGCACAAAATCACTATGTCGATACCATTGCAAATAAAATTCTAGTTTGGCATTTATCACATGCAGATAATAGAAGAAAACCATAATACCAACAATGGAAAACCATAGTTTTCATATAAAAATATGCATATCCATATTTTGTATCGTCACATAAAAAAATAGGTGTTTTGAGTCCACTACTCTAAATACATCCGACATGCCAATAGCATGTTGCATAACCAAAAAAAAGGGGGACCCACTTGTCCCTATCCCTAATGACTATCAGGAGGCTCCCGAGCTAATGACTCCACACCACTAGCACGTAGGTCTCGAACTGCTTGACTGACCATAGTTTTGTGTCGCGTGATGCCTCGCCACTCTGAGGGAAGACCAGTACACTCATATGTTTATTGATCCTCTAGGTCATGCCAACCATGCTCTATCACCTCGATTAGTAGTACATCGAACCTGCGGTGGAGGTCCTCCATCAGAGCCTCATAGTCTAGTCTTTGGTGTGATGTTGATTCGCCCTAATCTGTAGCCCCAACCACTACGGCTCGTCCTATGTATCCTGTCGATTTTACTGGTGCTATATCTGCATACCATAAGTTAAGAATTATTACCACATACATATTCTATAAACTTTAAATTCAACCAAAATAACAATTTTCACTTACCATCGAGACCCCATGCTCATCCCAGTGGAAGTGGCAAGTCAAGATCATCCTGAAAGTTCATACCACTATATGGATAGCCATCTATGTAAAGTGGCATCTGATCCCAATGAGAGAAAAAATCAGGTCAAAACACTCTTCCAACCCCCCCTCCTCCACCTCATTGTAGTATATGCCCCTAGAGGCACACTCTGGGCTCCTGTGGGCCCCCATATCGGATATGCACGTGTGGACAGATGGTTAGGATATTCTCAAAGAATAAGAAGCATAAAAATGTCCCAAATTAACATCTCTCATTGACCCGCCACTTGCATAGTGAAAATTATCATTGCAATGGTGAAAACATCATTTGGGCCCACCCGTAGTAGGTCACTCTCAACCCACATCATCTTCCCTCTAGTAAGATGATGGAAAGCCTCGATGCCTTAGATCTGTAACACTGCTTCGGCTACAACTTGTGTCTCTCATCGCTCAAGGTCACCAATGAGGATATTGGTGCCCTTTCAATACCACCAAGTTAGTAATGGTGTTCCACAAATTGTCCTATATGCCTCCAATGAGGAAGCACTGGTTGTATATCCACTACCACCCCCAAGGGGGGAAGTCTGGTCAAAAAATATATGCCTTGGATTGTGAGCTTGATCCTATGTCCCTGCACTACAAAGGCCTCCTCAGCTGGATCCCAATAACTCACAATCCTTGATAGTAAGGGCTCACGTGCCATCATCAGTGGGTTCTCAAACAAATTGAGCACCCCATAATGAGCCAATTCTCCTCTCACTGCCTAGTTCCCTTGAATCTCAGTCTGAAGAGTATCCAAGTCTCATTCATGAAAATCAATATTTGACTCTACCATATAGGCAAGCACAATAATTTTTTTCAGTTCAGATATAAAGATCCAAATCAAACAAACTTGTTTTCAACCCTCACCAGGCCAATAGACCAGTCCCCTCTTTTAGTCCAGAGCATAGATTTTACCCTCAAAACACTTAGCTCACACCTTTTGGGCCAATAACTGTGATCCAGAGTGCATAATAGGCCCCAAAAATTGCGAGGCAACTGTAAGGATGGACAAAAGTATCCCACATAGCACTGAGACCTTAATCTGAAAATAAAATCTGATGGAAATGAAGAGTAAGGTTAGGCCACCTACCTCCAACTAAAAAATCATGATTCTCATGGTCGGTTTGTTCGCTATGATCTCCACAAGTTTTAGGGCCTTCTCCTCCTCTCCAAATTCACCAAAGCTCAATTAGAAAATGAATTAAATTAGAGGAAAATTCCCTTTTATAGGAAAAAACCTAGTTTTTCCATCGATCATTGCGACCAAACATAACACAATTTGAAGAACCATAAACACTGTTGGAAAGCTCTCACCGAGTAATATAATGGGTTTTTATTTTTTTTTGGTAATTTTACACTTCCCCTAGAAGCCATTTTTTCCATGAAGTTTCACTTTGACACCAATTCAAACCAAATTTCTTCATATGAGCCGCCTGCACTTTGGTACCACTTTACCTTGGCACTGGTCACCTCATGTGTCAATTTTCATCACGAGTAACCTTTATTAACTCATGTTTTTATGGTCCCCCTGAGCCTATCCTGTGTGGCAGCATCATCGTGTCACCCTTGTTCAGGGCATCCGAGATGAGTCATCCTTGCATTCATAGAGTCTGTTTTGAGTCCCAATTATGTCCTGTTACAACATTCCATCCATATTTGCATCATGTCCATACCATTTTACCCATTTTGGCCTCCAGAATTGAGTCAGCTGATGCCATTTCAACCATGAATTTTATGCTCTGAAAAGGGAATTATTCATTTTGCCTCTCATTTTCCCTCATATTAGCACTCTACCATTTCTCCGAAGGCTGAAAAGGAGACTGTCAAAGGTAACCATAGATCACTTTGACCTAGTAGCTAGCCCTACTAGGCTGAGAGGGCTCTCTCTATGAGATAAAAGTCAAGGATTGACTATTATATGAAGGATATTAGGCTAGATATGATAAGCTCAGGTAGATTTTGAGTGTTATAGGACTTGATGTTGGATAAGGGATGAAACCAAGTAGCTACGTCTAGGTATCAAAGGGCTTATAACTGCAAAAATATAAAGTAGCAAGGTAGAATTGGATCTATGATGGGTTTAGTGTTTTTCTGGTATGGTGGTGTGTTTGTACAAGTAAATGGATTTAATGAGCATGTTCAATCATGAATTCATTAAACTGGAAGCAAGAAACACAAAATGACATTTCGATATAAACATAGCTAAATTAATAGAATTTTGCCTATGAACTATAAGGAAAGCCACTTAAGTTACAAGATATGAAAGAGGAGCTATATATCATTCATTAAAGACTATAACAGAGAAGATACATGATCATAAAATCAGTACACATGAATTCCTAGATAATAGTTACAACTGTATCCTTTTATTTCTAAAAATAAAAGTGAAAGTACAAGCTACAAGATTACAATCCTCTGATGTCCAACCAGTCAAATGACTCTGAAAATGGTAGATATAGACCAAAAAAACATATCCCTTCTCTTGGGGGTTCAATCCATCAGTTGTGGAGCTGATTACATGATATGATCAACAAAAACCTAATGTCTAGTGGAGGTCAACCAATTCACCTCATCATAGGAAACTAGATACCTTTGACCAAAAGTACATTGACAAGCATGTATCTACCCTATTTCACTATTTACCAGCTCAATTACACCTCATGACATCACAAAATCATCATCATTCATCAATTACATAGGTAAAAGTTCAAACTAGGTCTAACTTCCTATGAAAAATGCCTTCTAGAGAAATCGCGGCAAATTTTGGAGAAAGCATAGCATGCATGGAGAAAAAGTAGAAAAATTGGTAGAAGTGGCTTTGGGAGGCCTTCTCGAGGTCCAAATCATGATCTGAAAGATGCTATGGAAATCCCTGGATGTCTGATACATTAAAGGATGTTCAAGCACTCAAAAAGGTGTCTCCTAGCCCTCCAAATATTCATTCTTCCAAGAGTACTTAGAAAGTGCAATGTGGCCTCCAAAAACAGGGAAAAAAGGTCATTTTTTGCTTGTTTTTGGGCATTTTGACCCCCCAAAAGTGGTTGACATGGCTCCACTACTAACTAAAATTAAAGTAATAATAAAAAGGAATCCAAAAATGTTGGGAATTTTTCCATTGGACCTCCCCAACAAAAGCATGGTGTGGCCCACACAACGCTTTTGCCAGTGGGACCAGTTTTCAAAACTGCCAATTCTGACCAAAAAATCAAAATTTTTCTGCAAATATAGGTCTCAAAGATAGGTCAATATCTCTCTAACCATAAATAGGTTTTCAAAATAGAGAGAGGTTTTTGTTCTTTTTCATGTTATGAACCATAAACCGCCTCTCGTTTTCAAAAATACTTTCCCATTGTGTTAGAATCAAAGTTTAAAGTTTATCACTCAAAAACTGGAGAAAGCACAGCGTGCTTGGGAAAAGTGACTTTGGGAGGCCTTCCAGAGATAAAAATCAAGATCTGAAAGTACCATTGGAAATCTCTGGATTTATTATACATAGTGAATTCATCAAGCACTACAAACACCATCTCCAAACCCCTGAAAAACTGTCTTGAAGTCAAGTTTTCCAGAAGTGCAGAAAACCTCCCATGGCAATTTTATTTTTGGCATTTCTCCCCAATCATAATACCTGTGTATAAACTGAAGGTGTTTATTCCTTGGTCTATGCTAGACAAAAAACTCTTTCAATTTTGTAAAATTCATCTATATTTGGTTAGAAACACATTTTTAAGCAAAATTGTTCATGTGTGCACTGTAAACCCTAGGTAGCCCATAACTTGGAAAGGTGAAGCTATGATTTCTTAGAATTTGGCACTACTTGGAAAGGGGAGATGACATAATATCATGCGTGCTGAGTGGTTCATATATTTAAATTTTTCCTCCCTTGTTGTAAGTCCTCTTATCTCCCTCCATATTTACCTTGAAAGGGGAAAACCCTAATAGTGAAAAACATGGGAATGGAGAAATTGAGTAGGATGGAAGGTTTAGGAGAGGAAAATGGGGATGGGAAAAATCAGGGAAGTAGGGAATGGTGTTAGGAAGTTCTAGGAAGTGGAATCGAAGGGAATTAGGGTACAAGTAGGCCTGGGGAATTTATTACAGGTTTAGGTCTAGGAGACTACCAAAACCGCAATGTAGGGATAGTGGTGTGGTGTAGGGTCTAGGGTTTGGATGTAGAATCTTAGCGAGTGAAAGTGAGGGGGTGTGAGGGCTTCAGGGAGTGTATGTGGATGTGGGGAAAGGGAAAATTACTATGGGAAGGGTGTATTTGACTTACAAATTCAAATATGTAGGGTGGCCCACCTCATGATTTTCACTTTGCTTCTGGAACCTTGTAGCTTTGGAAATTTAAATTGAAGCTTTAGAAATTTGAAAATTATTACATAATTGAAACATAAATTACATTTTGAAACCAAATTTTATTGAGAAAAAACCCTACTTATACTCTTCATTTTCCGGATTTATGAATGGAATGATAGATTTTAGATGACTGAAACCCTAATGACCTAATGGAGACACTGAAATGAATTAAATCATAATGATATTAACTGGAGTGATGATGATGATATTTTATTTTATGGTACACTCAACTGAGTGATAACAAGGACCAGCATGTAAATTTTTTCAAAGGAGTGGAAATATCCCTAGACACACCACCCAGTGATCAAATTTTTACTTAAAGACCTAATGAAATGACAAAAAATTTGAGTTTGAGAACTTAACAAGACATGATAAGAGCCCATTTGATCACTAGTGACAAGCTGAAAAAACTGACACTAACCTTGGCTCCATCTGGGGATCGCAGCTCCTTGGAGATGTCAAGAACACCATAGACCAAGTAGCCTAACCATTGGGAATGGAGTAAAAATAAAAAAACGAGACTAAATAATGAAAACTGACTCAAAACTGAAAACAAACTGACAAGCTGACCTCACTTTGATTGAAACAAAAATTTACAAAACTTATTGATGGCAGCATATCCCCGAGAATTGAGGGCTTCAAATCCAGGTGACAACTTCCTATCTAGTGAAGACATGTGTACAATCATGTGAAGTGATCCTTCTAGTGTAACCAATCTAGAAGATGGCTACTTACTTGAATTCTGCTCTCACCTTCCTCAAGCAAGCAGAAATAACAAAATATAGGCAACTTTGAGTGTCCACTGAAAATGTCCTCATGATCCACTGAAAATATAGGCAACTTTGAGTGTCCACTGAAAATACATCATTCCTATTGATTGTAGAAAATTAGTGTAAGGATCTTCAATAATTTGAAATGTTACCTTGTCTTGATATCCAAAAAAAACACAAGTACACGCTTCATTTTGATCTGAAAGAATACTTGGTTTTTTATCCATAGGAAGGCATAGGGAAGTATGACCTTTTGCTACCTGAGTGTTGGTTGTAAATTCCTCAAGCATGAGAAACTATGATTCTATCTCTGGAATAATATCTATCTCAGGCTCATTCTCCTTCCATTCATAGTCTAAGTCATATTTGAACATAAAACATTCTTCAAGATTGTTAAACATGGCAACCTTTTCCTCTTCATGAAAGACAATGATATCTATTAGCTGATATCTTTGCATGAAATCATCATCAAAAATTGGCTTACTCACAACAATTTCCTGTATAATTTCATTAGTATCACGACTGTCATCATTTAAACTCAGATTTTCATTTTCAATAATGGAATAAGTTTCACTAACACATTCTCGACTATGTGAACAGTGAAAACCTACATTATCTTGGGTTGTAACATGATTTTTCAAGAGATGATATATTTCATCTTCAAATATAGGAGAAAATTGAGTTTTATTGCAGTTAACAGTGGCTTGATGATTTTCATTTTCAGGATTGGGAATAGTAATTTCTCTTTTTTTGTCCTAGTTCGTTTCATCCAAGAAACTTAATGAAATTTTCAGAAATCTCACAACTGTTAGGTGCAAGACCAAATGTACAAGGGTAACATGAAACCAAATTTGGAGTCGTAGGACCTAGCCTTCCTAGACTCAGAGAGGGCTCTCTCTATATTTGTATGAAATATGTGAACTTGATTGATTTTAGGGTTTTGATGTTAGGCTAGTTATAAGGATTAGGGTTTATTTGTTTGTTTTGTTTGGTTGGGTTGCTTATCAAGAATAACAGATAGAATAGGAGAGGTTTATACCATTAGGATATGGAGTGTGCAAAAGGTCTTGAAAGGTACAACAATAGGTCAAGGATGCTTCAGAGGGAAAGTATAACAAATCTAAATGGATCTTCAAGGCTTAGGTGAGTGAAGTGAACATTAAATTGTGAACAAAGTAGGAGCAAAGGGCAGTTAAGAATCCTTTAAAAAATACTACAACAAGAAAGGTATTTAATAACACTATGCATAAAGAAATAACCAAATATAGGGCATACCATAATTCTTTGACCAAACACTAGCAAGTAAACATCAATACAACAATACAGTAAATCCTAGAGAGCAGTAAACTTGTAAAGTCTCTAGTGATTTCACCTTCAGGCAAAGAAAACATTTAAGATAACATATAGTAATGATAAAGAAGCAGGGAACTCCTAAATTTACTTAATCATACAATCAATAACTTCAAAGCAACCATTCAAGATGGACAAAAGGGTAGGGAAAACCATAAACCTCTTTAGTCAAACCCTATTTAGCAATACTTTGAAGAAAAGATCTCAAAAACAATGTTTAAGTGATTCCAAAGGGTAGGGCTAACCATAAACTACTTTGGCACTGACTCCATTAAATCATGCTTGAGATAAACAAGCTGAGTGGGCTTAGAGAAGCAAGGAAAACATGAGAGCAAGAGAAGCAAACAGACTTAATGTGCCTTTGACAGCATACCTTAAGCTAAAATTTCTATTCTATTGCAAAAGAAAGATGACACGACACGTAAAACATAACATAACAAGAAAAAAATGAGAAATACATCACCATTAGCCATGTTCATGAATCCTACAAAGTGCTTGTCTCATTGATATTTAGTTCAAAACCTTCAGAATGCTCCAAAACCAAAAAATCCTCACAACTCAAAGTCTATTATGAGGTTTTTCTCCACAATCAACCAACATCCAACAAAAATATACAATGAGGCCTCAATGTTGTATTTAACAAGCAAGGAGGTGTTGGAAAGGTTGTCATTGATGGCAACATTGATGGCAAAGGAGGTAGCTGAAGCAAAGATAGGCAAAGGAAGCAGCTAATATAATGGAGGCAGCAAAGAAGCAAATGAAGGCAAAGGAAGCGAATATAATAGAGGCAGAACCACAACTGTTATTTCAAGAATATGTACATATATATATATATATATATATTCAGTTATTCGAGTGACATGGATATTCCAGGTGTTTGAATCACTTATTCGGGCGTTACACATAACATTCTGGCCGGAACATAACCGTAGTCAAAGGCGGAACATAGTCGAAGGAGTGGAACTCTGCGTCGGAGGAAAATGTATATATATATCATTGAAATACGATGAAATGTTATATACATATATATAATTGAATCATGACCGGAAACCTAGAGGAAATTGGAACCATGAGCGGGGAGGTGGAACCCTGACTCGAAATTAAACCCACAGCGGATTTACAAAAGCAGATTTCCCCATTCCGCCCCACTTTTGGTATGGAGGCGGTATTGCTGGGACGAGTAGCGATTCCATTGATCAAATGGCACATGGCACAGGCGGTATTGGAGGGCCCCAATTTATTTACAATTTCGCGCGTTATACACCGGACCAAAGACGCCAAGCGAAATGGATAGGAGCCGTCGATCTGGTGGGCCGACATCTGAAGGTGATCGATTGCAAGACTTGCACGAAGTTTAATGGAAGAGCCTGGGGGTTAACAAAGGTAAAGTGCACACATTTTTTATTGTATTGTGGGGCTTGGGGCAGAGTAATACAAAATGAATCCTTTTATTATATCTTTCGATGGTTTATGGTCTTAATATAAAGTCCGGATATAATATATATAAGTCGTGAACAGTTTATATATAATGAATATATATACGGTGCAAAAATTATATAAGGAACAGTGCAATGCATCGTGGGCTCGGAGCCAAAGGATGATATATATTTATATACTGTGCTAAAGGCATAAGGTTGAGTTTTTATTATGGATTAATATCAGTTTTTTAAGATGCCGACAGTTGATTAAACCAGGGGTTAACAAAGGTGTTTTAAATTTGAAGATTTTGGAATATGTGGACCCGACGAGTAATGCCAATCTTAAACCTTTGTCAAAGTATACATATGGGTAGCGTAGTTATATTAAAATGATAAGTGAAAAGATGATTAAACACAAAGATGAGAGTTCGTGAACAAGAAAAATGTAGGGATTCAAAAGCACAGTGACCAGGTGAATAAACACAAGGATAAATGCATGGGTCTGACAGAGGTAAACAGATATTACAAGTTTGATAGGTATACATCCACAGGTGCAAACAATTAAAGTGTACAGAACAGTCACTCAACAACTGCAGAAAAGAAAAATCCAGTAAAGCTGAAATCCAGAAAAGGAGCTGAGTGAAATTGAGATGTATAATTGAAAAATGTAAATGTAAATATTTTTTATATTGTTTGTGATGCATTGGAAAGTCTCCAAGAGAAAATAAAATCCCACTGTAGTATGAAATTTATTATGATTTTAAATTGATTTGGACAAAGTAATGAGGCAGAAGACCAAGGGGTATGACCATTCATTTTGAATTCCTAGAAGAACACAAACAGTCATGTGAGAATTTCTATATAATATCAATTTGAAAAGCTCAGCAAAGTGTGAGAGAGAGTAAATCAAGAGAAGGTAGTATATAGAAGTGTGAGGCAGAGAAGATTAAGAAAAGCAGAACAGAAGGAGAAGCTACACAACAGGGCTGATATCTGAGGTAAATCAGCAAACGTTCAGTTTGATAAATTGAGGAAGTTGGAGCTTCCCTATCAAGTTGCAGCTTGATAGCTGTCAGTTGTAGCTGACTGAGGTTGGAGCCTCCTATAGGTTGGTGCCTGCAGAAAATTGAAGGGAGTTGGTGCTTCCTTGCAAGTTGTAGCTTGCAGAATTGAGGATAGAGCCTCCTGTAGGTTGGTGCCTACAGAAAACAGTGGTGAGAGGGAGTTGGAGCTTGCCTTGCATCACAACAATAATAAGATGTGGTTTTCTCCCTTTATGGGTTTCCACTTACATCTGCTGTCTCTAT
This sequence comes from Pinus albicaulis, assembly GCA_034641835.2. NCBI lineage: Eukaryota > Viridiplantae > Streptophyta > Pinopsida > Pinales > Pinaceae > Pinus > Pinus albicaulis. The sequence goes on along the minus strand of CM076584.1, from coordinate 223,055,752 downwards.
GTGTGCTTCTTATGTGTTGATGTGATTATTTCAATCTGCTTAATTGCTTGCTGCTTTCAACATAAGTATGGTGTCACAATTATCCTATCCCAACTCTACAATCTTACCCCCATCCTAGTAGAAGGAGACTCTCAAATCCTCATTGCCATAGCTACTCAACTTCTGCAGGGCACCAACACCTCCAAAGTTACCAATAGTTGGAGAATGGCATCCCGTCTAGACAATCTCAGCAAATGGCTGGACAAAAATCAAGCGATATCCTTCGTTCACACCAGAAGAGAAGGTAACAAGGTTGCAGACCTCCTAGCCAATATAGGAGTTGACAGCACAGATACTCTTAACCATGGCCCTCTTCATATCATTAATGACAGGGTTACTCTCCAGAATTGCATCAACTTGGTGCAAAATGATCAAAACTCTCCGGATGCGGATGATCAATAGAGGCATCGGGATTTTTGGCTTTGGCCATTTCCCAACGAAGTTGGCGCGTGGTAGCCACATGGCCCTCCACGGCCCCATAACCACAGCATTTACTCCGCTTGATGTTGGCATTAACTCTCAACGCCGGCGATACATTCCTCCTCTTCCGCCTGGCAAGTGCATTATGAAACCTTGTTCCTGGAGCGACGAGCTCACCGTCTCTCTGTGCGATTGTTTGGTGACTCTGGCCAAGCTCGCCACCTCTCTTTGCGATTGTATGGTGCCTCTGAACGGCGCGTGCCCTGCCCACTGTGCAGAGCCCAGCGCTCGCACAGTAACAGGCAGGTGCTGCTCGATTTATAGTTGTATCGATTTCAGACCGGAAGCACATTTCTCCCACAGCAAATTTTGCCCAGGTTCCATCGATCCTCAGCCTATCTCTAGCTCTATCTTGCATCTTGCTCTGGTTTCTTTCTCTGCTGTCGATTCGCTCCAGACTCCCAAGTCTCACGAACCTGTGTCTCTCGGCTTCATCATGCCTCGCCTCAGGCAGCGCATGACCGCTCGGCGAGGAAGCCATAGAGGTTGTTTGAGTGGCGACAGCCCTTCTTCAAGCATGCCTTTCTCTGAGACACCTCCTGCCTTTGTTCTTGGCCACCCTCCCACCTATCCTCCGCATGTCGCTCCTCCGCGCTTCTCCGCCCCTGCCCCTCAGCCTGAACGCAGTCGTTTCATTCGTCAAACCACTCAAAGGGCAGAGCTGCGGTTTGACAGCGCCTTTAATCGGCCCTCCATCACGGCTTTCATCACTATTACTTTGCGTGAGGACGCCTCCATTAACCAGCCCTCTTGGTCTGTATCCCATTCTGCTCCTGTCGACCCCCATCCTGTCCAAGTCGAACCTCGTTCCTCCCCTGCCCCCTCTCCCAATGAGCACTTTCCCGTACCAGCAGATTATGCCAATCCCACCTCTGGTCTCTCCCCCCTGCAGGTTAACACAGGAGCTGAGCAGGACGCTGAAGAACGCAACAAACAAAGTGCAATGGAAGATCCTGAAGCTGTTTACGGCTGCCCAATAGTGGAGGAAAATCCCTCGCCTTCCAACTCCTTCTGACTCAACAATGCCTTGGCGCAGTATGGTTTTTCAACTTGTTTATCTTGTTAGCAATGCTGGTTATCTACAGTACACTACAGTTTTCTGGTTTTTTCTTATAATAGTGTTAGTGTTTTGCTACTGTATCAAGACAATCCTAACTAGTCCACCGGTTTCCCTGTACAAGGGCGGTGAGAATGATACTATAGAGCTGGTTTCCCTATATGGGCAGCTTCATTCCAGAACTATGTTTGACTTTCAAGCCCAGTCTCAGGCTAGCACAGCTGAGCTGAGGCAGTTTTGTATCACTATATTTACATAAATAGAATTAGTCCAATTTAGAAAAAAAAAAGTATGGTGTCACAATAAATTAATATTGGCTGCAAATAAGATTGTTCACATATTAAGCTGTAAATAGCTTTGGTGAAAATTTTAAAAGGCTAATGTATGTATTAAACTGATTCACCCCCCCCCTCTCAGTTTAATTAAAGATTCAACAATTGGTATCAGAGCAGGTTCCTTAGTATCAGTCTAACAACTGAAAGGAGTTCCTAGGTTCCCAAGATGGCTAGTAAAGAAGGATGCTCAACCAACAAAGCCCCTTTCTTCACTGGTGAAAATTATGCTTTCTGGAAAATCAGAATGAGGACATACATAATGTCTCTAGGAACAGAAGTCTGGGATGCAGTGGATTTAGGATATGCCCCAAAGGCAACTGACTCAGAGAAAGAAGCCAAAAAAGACTTTGTAGCTAACGCAAAAGCCATGAATGCCATATTAAATGGATTGTGTGAAGAAGAGTTTATTAAAGTAATGCACAAAAACACTGCCAAAGAAATATGGGATACTCTTGAGAACATACATGAGGGAAACAAGAAAGTAAAGACTGCCAAACTTCAAGTCTATAGAGCCCAGTTTGAGAACTTAAGAATGAATGATGATGAAGATATTTCCAGTTTCTTTCTAAAGGTTGCAGAAATTATTAATAATATGAAAGCTCTTGGAGAAAAAACATCAGAAAGTATAATTGTACAAAAGATTTTAAGATCTCTTCCATCCAGATTTAATCCAAAGGTGTCTGCAATAGAAGAAACAGCCGATTGGGAGACCTTGACCATGAACCAGCTACTAGGAAATCTTACAGCTTATGAGATGAGGCTCCCACAGAAGAAGACAAGCACAAGGGAGGCAGCATTCAAAACAGAAAAGAAGAAAGAAGAAAAGGAAGACATATGCTCCTGCTCTGATGAAGAAGAGGCTAAATTTGTCAAGAAATTGGATAGAGGCTCAGGTAGATACAAAGGTAAAATTCCCTTCAAATGCTTTAATTGTGGAAGAGTTGGACATTATGCTGCTAAATGTCCTCACAAGAAAGTAAGAAATCAAGCTCAAGAATCAGAGAAAGACACATCAAAGTTCTGGCAGAAAGGAAAGAAATTCAGCAGAAAATCCTTCTATGCTCAGCAAGACAGCAGTGCATCTGAAGACTCAGATGAACCCTCAAGTGAAGAAGGAACCTCAAAATTTTTATTGATGGCCATAGAATATCTTGAGGGACTCCTACTAGAAGATGAAGAAGAAGAAGGGGAAGTCGACCTTGAGGGGGAGCTAAGAAGTGCTCTGGAGGAGATTGACAGACTCAAACTAAAATGCAGAAACCAAAAAGAGATTCTCCTAAAATGTGTGAAAGAAGAACATAATTCAGAAGTCCTCATGCAGCTGAAGGTAGAGCTTGAAGAAGCCAAGAAGATAGAAGATATGTTGCTTTAGCAAATCAAAGATAAAACTCGAGAACAAGAGAAGCTGGAAGAAGAAATTCTATGTCTAAGAAAGAAATTAGAAAATGCTCAACAAAAAGTTTCTATATACCCCTCTCAAACAACAAGCTCTATTAAGTTGAATGAAATTTTGGTTGCTCAAAGATCCCCTATGATAAAGACTGGAATAGGCTACGAAGGAGAATCAAGTAAAGGAAAAGAAAAGGTTGACAGAGAGATTATTTTTGTAAAAGCAAAGAAGAATGAGGAAGCAGCTCAAACAATTCCTATAAAAGAAGAAACCTGTAATGATAAAGACAGAGATCAGAAGAAATATCCAGTAACAAAGAATGCAGTAAACACTAAGACAACAGAAAAAGGATCATATGCTCCTGAGTTTGTCAAGTTTGGAAGCCATCAAAGGAGATTCTTCCCTCCAATGAAGAATGCCACCTGTTATATCTGCCACAAGCTAGGACACATTACTGCATATTGTCATGCAAAGAGGAGTGATTCAGACCAACAAAAGATGCAAGCATTAAAGAGACTGCACCAAGCAAACAAATGGGAGAGCCAACCTTACATCAGGTATGAAAATAATTTCTATGGTTATTGTTTCTATTGTAAGGAATTTGGCCATAGAATTATTGAATGTAGAAATTATGGACAAATATTGATGTTCAATACCTCAAGAAGGTTTATGAGTCAAAGAAATTTTGCTCATACTCACAATTCTGCAAAAACTATGATCAAATGTTGTATATGCAATCAAGTTGGACATATGCCTTCCAAGTGCTCTTTAAGAAGATATAATTCATCACCTCACAAAAGATACCAAACAAAAGGGGGCCTCCAGTGGATAAAGAAAGTGAATAAATGTGACCTGGCTTTAACTACTCAAGATTTGAAGAGTCAATGGTATTTGGACAGTGGCTGCTCTAAACACATGACAGGAGACAAAAGCAAGTTTATAACTCTTGATGAAAATAAATCTGGAAATGTTACCTTTGGCAATGATAAATCAGGAAAGATCAAGGGAAAAGGCTCAGTCAGCATAGACAATGGCAGAGGAAAGGCCCAAGAAGTACTATTTGTGGATGGGCTGAAAGCAAATTTACTGAGTGTCAGTCAGATGTGTGACAAAGGCTGTGAAGTTCTCTTTAAAGCACAAGACTGTGAAGTCAGATCAAGCACAACAGGAAAGACTCTGCTCAAAGGTGTCCGAACAGAGAGTAATGTGTACATAGTAAAAGAGGAGGATGAAGCCTGCCATCTGAGCAAACTTGAGGAGTCATGGTTATGGCATAGGAGATTGGGACATCTCAGCTTCGACCATATCATTAGACTGAGTAAGAAGAAAGCTGTCAGAGATATGCCTGAAATAAAGAGGCCTTCAAATACCATATGCAAATCTTGTCAATTTGGGAAACAAACTCGCACATCCTTTAAATCTAAAGATGAGCTATCAACTAGAAGACCACTCTAGCTTGTGCACATGGATCTGTGTGGACCTGCAAGAACTAAAACACCAAGTGGAGAATCCTACTTCATGTTGATAATAGATTATTTCTCCAGAATGACATGGGTTGCTTTTCTCAAGAACAAATCAGAAGCACTGGAAAAGTTTAAGATATTCAAATCATTAGCATAAAATCAAACTGGATGCAAGCTAAAGTGTATCAGATCAGATAGAGGAAGAGAATTCACAGATTATGACTTTGCAGACCTATGTAATGAACATGGAATAAAACAACAATTTACCATTGCAGGGACACCTCAGCAGAATGGAGTAGCAGAGAGACAAAATAGGTCTGTACAACAAATAGCCAGAGCTATGATGCAAGAGAATAACATTACTCAAACTTTTTGGGCAGAAGCTGTACACACAGCAGTACATATTCTAAACAAAGCTCATTTAAGACCTAACAGTGATAAGACACCTTATGAGGTATGGCATGGTAAACCTACATCAATCAAACACTTTAGAGTCTTTGGCAGCAAGTGCTACATAAAGAACAATGATGAAAATCTGGGGAAATTTGATGCAAGAGCAGATGAAGGAATATTCTTAGGATATGCATCCAAAAGTAAAGGGTACAGGTGCTACAACAAGACTCTTCGGAAGATAGTTGAATGTATTGATGTAAGATTTTATGAAGAACTTCCAAACAATACAAGAAATGCAGACTGTTGCAGTCCATTAGACAACCATGAAGAGGAAGACCAGAATGATGATGAAACAAGCAAGACAACAGAAGATGCAGAGCTGAGCTCGAAAACCCCCTCAAGATACACTCAGAAGAATCATCCTGAAGATCAGATCATAGGAGATAAGAAAGCAGGGGTCCAGACAAGAAGGCAGCTAACAGAACAAACTGAAGAGGTATACATAGCCATGCTGTCACAAATAGAGCCAAAGAAATTTGAAGAAGCTAGCAAGGACAAGTCTTGGGTAAAAGAAATGAATGAAGAATTGGACCAAATTGAAAAGAACAATACCTGGGAATTAGTGCCTAGACCCACTGAGAAAAATGTCATAGGCTCAAAATGGGTATTCAAAAATAAAATGAATGAGGAAGGACATGTAATCAAGAATAAGGCCAGACTTGTCTGCAAAGGATACTCACAAATTGAAGGACTTGATTACGATGAAACATTTGCCCCTGTAGCCAGAATGGAAGCTATCAGAATGTTCCTAGCATTTGCATGCTACTAGAATTTCAAATTATATCAAATGGATGTAAAATCTGCATTTCTGAATGGAGACTTAGAAGAAGAAGTCTACATGGAACAACCAGAAGGATTCTCATTGACAGACAAAGAAGATCAGGTGTGCAGACTGAAAAAGGCTCTATATGGACTGAAACAGGCTCCTCGTGCTTGGTATTCAAGACTGGACAAATATTTACAAAAACAGGGTTTTAAAAGAGGGGGAGTAGACAACAATCTATACATAAAAGCCCATGAAAATGAACTCCTGATTGTTGTTGTATATGTTGATGACATTATGTTTGGAAGAAACAAAGATGAGCTAGCAAAAGGATTTGTAGAAGAGATGAAATCAGAGTTTTAAATGTCCATGATTGGAGAGCTCAGTTTCTATTTAGGACTCCAAATTCAGCAAAGGAGCACAAGTACATTCATCTCACAAGAAAAATACTTAAAGGAAATGCTGAAAAAGTTCAAAATGGAAGAATGCAAACCTGTATCAACTCCCATGACCACAGGTTGCAAGCTATGTGTTGATGATGGGTCTGCTGATGTAGATCAAAAACTCTACAGATCCATGATTGGAAGTCTATTATATCTGACTGCATCAAGACCAGACATCATGCTAGTAGTAGGACTAGTGGCTAGATATCAAGCAGCACCTAAACAAAACCATCTTCTGGCAGTCAAAAGAATATTCAGATATCTACAAGGAACAACACAGTATGGACTTTGGTATCCTAAAAGCAAAAAATTCACTTTATCAGCATACACAGATGCAGATTGGGCCAGTTGTGTGGATGACATGAAGAGTACAAGTGGAGGTGCATTCTATCTAGGAGAAAGTCTGGTGGCATGGCTAAGCAAGAAACAAACATCCATCTCTCTGTCTACAGCTGAAGCAGAATATATAGCAGCAGCAGCATGTTGTACACAAGTCATGTGGATGAAGAAAACTCTTCAAGACATGAAGGTAAGCATTGATGAACCTATTTCAATCAAATGTAATAATACAAGTGCTATAAGTATATCTAAAAATCCAGTACTTCACTCAAAAGCTAAACATATTCCAATCAAGTATCATTTCCTCCGAGAACAAGTGGCTCAGAAGATAGTAAAGCTGGAATATGTACCAACAAAAGAGCAGACAGCTAATATACTTACCAAACCTCTTGCTAGAAAACCATTTCCATATTTGAGAGATAAACTAGGGGTAGTATCTGCAGATGCTACTCTCTGATATGTAGAGAAAGCACAGTTTCAGGGGGAGAACAGAAATGAAAATATCATACCTAAAGGAAATCAGCAAGCAAGGGAAGCATAAAACAGGTCCACAGGATCAACATTATCAGTATTATCAGCATAATCTCAGTATTATCAGCATTCAACATGAAAAAGCAACAAGGACCTTTCAATCATTAAATGCATCATCCCAGTCTGCAATCTAGCACAGATTACAGGCACTCTAGATGAAACACAGTTATAAAACATATACAGGCCCACTATATCAGACAAAGACAAAATGTATATTCAAGTTCGATAACCCTCAAAGTGTTCTCTCAACAAGTCTTATACATCACTCTGGAACAACATGATAAAAAGTCAGCAGAAGAGGGCCTAATCTTAACTCAGAAAAAGGAAATACAAAAGGCAACCCTTTGCCATTGATGTCAAAGGGGGAGGAAGAACAAGCAGGAGGAAGAACAGGCAAACAGGAAGAGCAAGCAATAGGAAAAAGAGAAAGCAAACAGAAAAAGTGGATTGCCATCAATGCCAAAGGGGGAGACTGTTGGAAAGGTTGTCATTGATGGAAAATTGATGGCAAAGGAGGTAGCTGAAGCAGAGACAGGCAAAGGAAGCAGCTAATATAATGGAGGCAGCAAAGAAGCAAATGAAGGCAGAGGAAGCGAATATAACAGAGGCAGAACCACAGCTGTTATTCCAAGAATATGTACATATATATATAAATTCAATTATTCGAGTGACATGGAGATTCCGGGCGTTTGAATCAGTTATTCGGGCATTACACATAACATTCCGGGCGGAACATAACCGTAGTCAAAGGCGGAACATAGTCGAAGGAGCGGAACTCTGCGTCAGAGGAAAATTTATATATATATCATTGAAATACGATGAAATGTTATATACATATATATAATTGAATCATGACCGGAAACCTAGAGGAAACTGGAACCATGAGCGGGGAGGTGGAACCCTGATCGGAAATTAAACCCACGACGGATTTACAAAAGAGGATTTCCCCATTCTGCACTGCTTTTGGTACGGAGGCGATATTTTTGGGACGAGCAGCGATTCCATTGATCAAACGGAACGTGGCATAGGTGGTATTGGAGGGCCCCGTTTCATTTACAATTTCGCACGTTATACACCGGACCAAAGACGTCGAGCGAAATGGATAGGAGTCGTTGATCTGGTGGGCCGACATCTGATGGTGATCGATTGCAGGACCTACACGAAGTTTAATAGAAGAGCCTGGGGGTTAACAAAGGTAAAGTGCACACATTTTTTATTGTATTGTGGGGCCTGGGGCAGAGTAATACAAAATGAATTGGTTTATTATAGCTTTCGATGGTTTATGGTCTTAATATAAAGTCCAGATATAATATATATAAGTCGTGAATAGTTTATATACAATGACTATATATACGATGCGCAATATATATAAGGCACAGTGCAATGCATCGTGGGCCCGGATCCAAAGGACAATATATATTTATATACTGTGCTAAAGGCATAAGGTTGAGTTTTTATTATGGATTAACCACAGTTTTTGAAGATGCTAACAGTTGATTAAACCAGGGGTTAACTAAGGTGTTTTAAATTTGAAGATTTTGGAATATGTGGACCCGAAAAGTAATGCCAATCTTAAACCTTTGTCAAGTATACATATGGGTAGCGCAGTTATATTAAAATGATAAGTGAACAGATGATTAAACACAAAGATGAGAGTTCGTGAACAAGAAAAATGCAGGGATTCAAAAGCACAATGAATAGGTGAATAAACACAAGGATAAATGCATGGGTCTGACAGAGGTAAATAGATATTACAGGTTTGATAGGTATACATCCACAAGTGCACACAATTAAAGTGTACAGAACAGTCACTCAACAACTGCAGAAAAGACAAATCCAGTAAAGCTGAAATCCAAAAAAAGGAGCTGAGTGAAATTGAGATGTATAATTGAAAAATGTAAATGTAAATTTTTTTATATTATTTGTGATTCGTTGGAAAGTCTCCAAGAGAAAATAAAATCCCACTGTAGTATGAAATTTATTATGAGGAGGCAGAAGACCAAGTGGTATGACCATTCATTTCGAATTCCTAGAAGAACACAAACAGTCATGTGAGAATTTCTATATAATATCAATTTGAAAAGCTCAGCGGAGAGGGTGAGAGAGAGTAAATCAAGAGAAGGCAGTATATAGAAGTGTGAGGCAGAGAAGATTAAGAAAAGCAGAACAGAAGGAGAAGCTACAGAATAGGGCTGATATCTGAGGTAAATCAACAAACGTTCAGTTTGATAAATTGAGGAAGTTGGAGCTTCCCTATCAAGTTGCAGCTTGATAGCTGTCAGTTGTAGCTGACTGAGGTTGGAGCCTCCTGTAGGTTGGTGCCTGCAGAAAATTGAAGGGAGTTGGTGCTTCCTTGCAAGTTGTAGCTTGCAGAATTGAGGATAGAGCCTCCCGTAGGTTGGTGCCTGCAGAAAACAGTGGTGAGAGGGAGTTGGAGCTTGCCTTTGCATCACAACAATAATAAGATGTGGTTTTCTCCCTTTATGGGTTTCCACTTACATCTGCTGTCTCTATGTGTGCTTCTTATGTGTTGATGTGATTATTTCAATCTTCTTAATTGCTTGTTGCTTTCAACATAAGTATGGTGTCACAATAAATTAATATTGGCTGCAAATAAGATTGTTCACATATTAAGCTGTAAATAACTTTGGTGAAAATTTTAAAAGGCTAATGTATGTATTAAACTGATTCACCCCCCCCCCCCGCTCTCAGTTTAATTAAAGATTCAACAGGAGGACCAAAACCCTAACTAGGGTTTGAAAATATCATTAACTACTCATAAATGCCAAATTTGTTCTATGAGACCACGCAAGGCCCAAGGCACAAATATCTTAATATAATAAATGAAAAATATCTCCTAACATAAATTCTAAGATAACTAGGAGTGATTTGCCTCAAAAGTCCTTGAAAATATATTTTTCCATAAATTTGTGTCTTTTTTTACTTTGCAGGCAAGGGTGCAGTGCCTGCACTAGGAAAATAGGTCATCTTGTAGCTGAGTTTTAGAGGCCTTCTCGGTGTCCAAATGAGCTCCATGATAGCTCATTGGAAATATTTTGAAGTCAAATTTCCAAAAATACTTTTGGTTTTCCATTTGGTGTCTTCTTGCTCAAAAACACATTCTTCCAAGACTGCTCAAGGTGCAGCGCAACTCTGAAAATAGGGTAGAAAGGTGGCTTTTTGGTTGTTTTTGGTACTTTTGGAGGACCAATTTTGCTCCAAATGAGCTGAAACTTTGTGAGAGGGATGTCCTTGGCCTAATGATTCCAAAATTTCAAGTTTTCCTCCAATATATGCCTCAAGAAAAATCGCAGTGCCAGTGGCTCTGCGCCCTTGGCCCTCTTTTCTACTGTCTAATTGTCAAGGTTCCAAAATTGTGTAGAAAGGGATTTTGTTTGTTAGGAACTCATCTAATCTACTTTGTATTCTTTTATATTCATCTATACCCTTTGATTTGTCCTTAATCCTTTTGATTTTGTTCCTTCAAACTTGATTTACCTTTACTGTTTTCCTTACTGCTATTTGCATTGCCCTCATCACCTTTCTCATGTCTCTTTGATCTACTGCCATGTTCTTTACTGCTTTTTTACCTAATGCCATCATTATCACTGACATGTGATTTACTGTTTTCAGGTTCGTTTGTATCTTCTTCACTACTTTATTTCTTATTGTTGCCTTCCTCATTGACATTAGCCTCATTTGCATTGGCCCCACTGTTTTCTTCCGTCTTGCTTGATTCTTCATGGCCATCATCTTCACTGTTAGATGCACTTGTACCTTGAGATGATAGTGAAGGATTTAAAGAGGGTGATGAGTGAGGGTCACTATGAGGTGAGGTTATTTGAGTGAGAGGAAAAACTCAATGACAACCCTTTTCTGATTGTTTAAACTTTGCTTTGAAACACCTTCTGTTGATGACAATTTTAGATGAAAGAAGGAAATGTAAGGTCAATCTACTTGCAGTGTAAGGGACAGAGCTTATGAGTGAAATGGAGTGAATGTAGGTACATCCTTAGGTGAATGAACAACTTTCAACAATGTACCCTTCTGGCTATCACTAGTCCTCTTACCATGTAGATGGAGAAATGTTTTAAACAGTGATGTTTAAGCATGAAAATTAAGGTTTCCTCCTTAGGTCTTCAATTTCCCTTAATTAAAAATCACCACAAATGCTTAAGAAGGGCTTGATGAGTTGTACCTACCCTAAAAGATGCTTGAGGGACCTATAGAAGTTTGAAGAATTTTTGAGGAGGTTTGAGTGGTTGCAAGGCTTGAAAATCCCTCCTAGCGAAGCATGCAGTGCCAAAGGCCTTCTTTATTGGGCCTGTCATGCAAGTTGGGCAAAGGTGCAGCACCTTGCTAGGCATGCAACGCCTTAAGAAAATACAAGGGAAAAAAATGCCAGGTGCGCAACGCTCGACTCCAGGTGCGCAGAGCCATGCCAGGGGTCCAGCGCCTCAATACTTAGTCAAATTTCGGCTCAAAAACTCATAGTTTCTTCTCCCTTTGAAATTTAAAGTTATTTTTGCTAGCCACCTCTAAAATTTGTTACATTAAAAGGTGGCTAAATAATTTTTGGAGCCTTCAAGGAACAAATTTTATTGCTAAAAAGTGTTGGCTCTTGAAGACTCTTGAAGGCCTCATGCCTCTGTCCAAAATATTCCCTAGTGTTCCCTTTTTATACTCTGGAATTCTGCTGATTTCATGAGAGACTGCTGCAAAATCCCTTTTTCCCTTTCCTCCATTAAAAAACTAACCTCATTTTCTACCCCTTCATTCTCATCAAAATCCTTCATTTTCATATTTTTCTCCTTCCCCTCCATCAAAACTCCTTTATTAAGGTTTAAGACTCATTCTTTGCCTTAATCGAAACCCTCACAACCCTTGAAAAACATTGAAAACGTCATAAAAAATACATATTTTGGTGTAAATATTTAAGCCCCCTTGGGCTAAGTCCTTAGCCATTTTCACTCCATATGCGCTGGCACTGGAACCAGGCGCTAAACCTTTAAGTGCTTATCGCGTCGGAGCAACTCACCGATCACACTATCTTTGTTTAAACCAATCTCCGATGCCGATTAGCCCTATGCATAAAACCCCCGGTCATATTGCTTTCCATATAACCCACGGCCTCGTAGATGGGTGTCGAACCGTATTGCAAATAAATTTTCCACCCCCAAAGCTTAAACCTTTGTCATATTAAATTTTTGGGTTTTAAATACTTTTCGATCATTAACTATTCAAAACCGGGTGGGTTGATCGCACCACTTTTGAGAGGAAAGTGGTTTTCCCCGATCGGCAACGATCAACACCGCCGGTTGACACGTGGCTTGGGCAGTATGACGATACCATTTTCCCTGGATGTTAAAGGTCGGATGTGGAGTGAGCGCGATATCGGTGCGCACCGTCCTATCTGAGGCCAGCTCATCAGACAGTGATCGCGCTCTGAAGAAGCCCGTAAGGTAAAATTGGTACGACGCAGTCATATAAGAATCTCTGCTGTCGATCTGACCTGTAGATCGACTGTCCACACTTGATCGCCACGGCCCCCTCACCCACAGTAGCAATTCCGCAGAGCCGGTGGTCCCAGCGCCACATCAATGCCCACGCGGAAAAATCTAAGAGGGGCGGGTTTTCATTGTTTCTGCTCACAACCAGCAAACCTAATACGGACTCGGGAGAATTATACAGTGTGGTTTAATTAAAGGTTTTTGAATTTCGGGGCATGTTGCTAAGGTTTTGGTACCCGATCTCCACCGTTGATCACATGGGCCGATCTCATCCGACAGCTCCCGTTCATCCCGAATTCCCCACTCATTTTTCCACCATTTTTCGCCAAAACAAAGGTTTTAAACCTTTATCTCTGCTTTTTATTATATTTTTCCAAATAATGTGACCCCTTCACGTTATTTATTCACCTCCGCTCCCGACTGTCGATCTTTGCGCGATTGATGGTCCTGATTTAAATTCTTCTTCCACCTTCCCTTTGACTTCTTCTGATCAATATCAACCGTTGGATGATGCCATCCAATGGCCATGCTCTCCCCACATGTCCTTCCAAAGCAGTAAACCTATATATGCAGGATTTCATAATGTTTTTTGTATTTTGCAGGATTTAAATGGTTTTTCCGCCATGCTGAAGAAAATTCAAAGGCTGAGGGTGGCGATCCTCGTGCCTTCAATTCATCAAAGAAAGTCATTTGTAGGGTTTAAACTCCATGTTTCATCGGTGTTTCATGAGGCATTGATGCCATATCACCCCTGCGCAGCCCTGCACACCAACAAACTCAGTGAATCAGGCACAAGTCAAAGAGTATCAGTGTCAAAGATAGGAAACACACCAGAACAGAAGATTGAAGATAGATTTTTGGGGATTACGTCTAAGATGGTTTATAAAAATCCTAATCCCCAATTAAAACATAGTTAACAGAAAAATCATAAAGGATCATCAGACAGAAAGCCTCCACCGCCACATCTGAGGCAAATTGATTCCTCCCAGCTACCACAGTGCCACCTGTGCCTTAAATCATTCAAATAGAGGCCAAATTTATTGATCGAGATCAGGTATTTTCCTACAGCGCAGCCAGAGAATTTAATTCTACAAATAAACTTAATGAAAAAAATATCAACAGAATTACTTTGATATTACACAGAGCCTCAAAAGTCAAAAAGAGCTCTCACCGAGCTTAAATCTTAATGTAAATTATTTAATATAGAGGAAACCTATGTAAGCTTCTTCATCGAGCCCCCCAAAGGCCGAGAAGCCATTAAGTCTGTATTAATTATCTTTAGAGATCTCTTATCAGATCTCACCTCCTCATTCTTCTATAAATACTACTACAGAAGATGAGAGAGGGGTTGGTTGAGTTGGCTACTGAACATTGGAATGTAATTGAGCTTGAGACTTCTACCTGTAAATAGTGTTCACTGGCCCTTGGAGCTCTACTTGTGATAGATAAGTTAGGCTGAGATGTGTAGATGATTGCTAAACTAAAGCATTGGACTTAAAGCTGTAACTGTTTTGGAGCATCAATACAAGCTGATTTATGGGATCCTGGTCTATGTTGACGGTGATGTTTTTCTCATTATGACTTGTTATTTTTTTTTCTTCTGTTTTCACTATGTTCATCTTCTCTTATAAAGAACAACATGCATAGAGTTAGAAATTGTTGTATATCAGTACCCTTCTCTGACTGAAAATATTTATCTGAATGTTTTCTTCCAATCTGTGTTATTTAGGAATGATTTAATTCAGTTTAAGCATAGGAATGTTGGCGTTCCTTCGTCTTATTTTTTTAGCTGAATATTGTTCTTGAATGTTACTTTCATTTCATGTTAAGTAGAGATGAACTAAGTAAGATATGGTGTGCCCTGGTCCTAGTTTTATCCCCAAAGACTGTTTGAATGTTTCCCTTGGAATGTGTTAAAATCTATCTAGTTTCAAAGTACTTACCAGATCCTAGACCATCATTTGTTATCATTTGTGTTTCCCTTTGTTTTTATATGTTTTCTATTGAAAGTGTATCAAAGTCTGGCTTGTTTTAAATTACTTACCAGATCCTAGTTTACTTTCATGTCTTTCTTAAGTGTTTGTCAAAGGCTGGCTAGTTTCAAAGTACTTACCAGATCCTAGGCTACTCTTTGTTCTTCATCTGTTTAATTCCCCTTCTTTTTGTATCATTTCATTCCATAAATCAAATTTCAAAGAGATCCTTAGACATAGATGACTTGCCCCATGGACCACTCTTGCCTCTTGCTATTTCAATTAAACCCTATTATGACTCCATAGCCCAATGGACTAAAACCTACAATTATCTATCTTCCTGGCCAAATCTTATTCTATTTGCTTGCAACTTCTCACCTTTGAAACTCTTTGCACTTAGAACCTTCCACCTCAAACAGTAATCATGCTCAACCATCCAAAAACAAAACAAACCCTTGGCCGTCATACCTAGCCTAATATCATTATCCAAAACTCCAAAGACAAATCCATATTTGCACTTATTGGAGAGATCCCTCTCTGGATTCAGGAGGGCTAGATCCTAGAATCCCAAAGTCGTTGAAATGATGTTTCTCCCTGCAGTCAGACTTTTCCAATCTTGCTGATTATAGGGAGCTAACACTCTGCAAGGCAACAATGAATGTCTTGAAGTGTTAGATGGAATTGATGGGTAGATAGAAGTTTAATTTAGTCTTTGAAACCCACTTCCTACTGTGTTAAACCTTCTTTTCCCTCTTTACTGATATTTTTTACTTTTGTCTTGCAGGTGACTGAAAACACTATTTTGGCTTAGCTTTCACTCCCTTGAGATTTGACAAGAGCATTTTGATGATTCTATAATGATTACTCATAACATCAGTTTCAATATCCTCTGTTGTTTCCATCCTCAAGTTAACTCAAATTTCACCTCTTCTCTTTTAACAATTATACATTGTTTGTATACAGGTGACCGAAATGGTGATTTGGACCTTTCCCTTTATTCCTTGAGGCATGAAAAACTGATATTGAAACCTTTGTGATGATTTCACAGTGACATCTTCAACACCCTGTGTGATTTACTCTATGAAACTTAGCTTTTTCACCCTGGCTGGCAGTTTATTGGAGTTATGAGATTCATTTTCCTTTTGATCCTAAGGATTTGACCTATTCATCTTGACACATTAGAAGCCTTAAAAACCTCCTTTAATTTCACCTTTTGGAGCTCAATACATCTCCTTTGATCATTCAGTCATGGCAAACTCCTTTTGATAAGTATGGAATCTAACAAACAGTGATATCTTCCAAATATTTTAGCTTTTCTCATGGAGTTTGGCTTACAATTTTACCTTCTCTGACACTTATGATGGCTAGTGACTGAAAAAAATGAGTTCACCTTTCTTACTGATACTCTTTACATATTTTCTCTTTGAGAAATGACATATTCACCTCGGCAGACTTTGGGATGCTTGTACACAACAGCACTTTCAAAACTTTCCTTTGCTGTCATCATAGAGTTCAACTCCTCCTTTACCTTCTCTGTCCCATTTCTACAATTGATTACTGTGTTGACAATCTACTGGACTATCAATTGCAAAAAACCCTAATTCTCTAAAATAAGTGTTTGTTGTCTTCCTTACTACAAGATGTCTTCATTGAGGAGCAGACCTCCTACCTTACCAACTTTCTGCTAATAAAATTTTCAAAACTTCTGCAAAAGTGTCATGCTTGTCCATTACCTTATGTGCAGACTCTGAAACTAAATGATAGTCTTCTTTGGAAATGATGACCTTGAACCATATGAAACCCTAATTGAACTAGTGGGGGGTTCTTTGACCTGACCTTGACTGAAAATTGGCTTTGGAGGCTTCAAGTGGAAATAGAGTATTTCTCAAAGTGGTGTATTGAATATCCAAAATTCAATGTACTTTATTTATCTAAAGAGCCTACAGAGATAGTTTTGAGACCATCAATGCTTGAGGAACTTGGTGAACATGGGAAGGAATAGGCTTATAGGTAACCCTAGATGTAAAGTGGATTTATGGGCAAGGGAAAAACATAGTAATGAGGTCATAGGTAGGAAAAAATGATGGAGTTGAGTGGAAAAATCCCATAAGGAAGTTTTATGGGTGGTAGGGTGACCATGAAATGGAAAAATGGTAGAATAGTGAAAAAATTTCTATGAAGGCAGTGAGATTTCTAAAACTCACAATGTTCAAAGAATGTTGTTTTTAGAAATCTTAGAACCAATATTTAGTCATCTATTGATAGTAAAAATTATTGATGACTAACAGTGTCTCCACTTGGGGAGGGAAGCTCCTTTTCAGGAGGTTTCCAGGACCTCAGAGTTCAAATCTCCGAGTTTTGAATACTAGTACCTTACTTGTACTTGGAAGATCCCTCTTCCTTCATTGGATGATGTTATCTTGAAACTTATGATCTCCTACAATCTGAAAAGACATGATTGCTTCAATATCAGCTCTACCTACCCATCATACTTCGCCTAACATTGTTTCTTCTTCCGGGTGCACTTGGACTGGCAAACCCTTGACATTATTTTCTTTTGAAAGAACAAAAACTATCTATTTGTACCCTTATCACTTCCAAGAGTTAGATTAGGTTAATGAACTCACTTATTATCTACCTAGTCTACCCATCTGTCAAGATTAATTTTTTTGACAAACTTTATTCTCTAACCTACTGACATGAATTTCAAAACATGACCAAACCAGGATTAAGCAATCTGATTTACCATGGGCTGTGGCATTTGGACAAGCTGCACATAGACATAATTTTTGTTCAATCAAAAACTAGAAAACATGAGGGTTGTGATTTCAGAATTGGTTATGCATCCCTCTCATTTCTTTGGTTCAGATTTATGCTTTGGGAACCAGCTTCTTTTCCTAATCTAAACTACTGACAAGCCAAGTTTAAATGGTTTGGAAAATCCTCTTTCATTAACCTATCAGCAGAAATTTAAAACATTTTCATTCATGATTAGGATAAATGACTAAAAAAGACTTTCTTTTCTTCAAGTAGTGGCATTTAGACTTGCACACTTTCAACAATACTCTTTTTTTGTATGGGGCTGTACCTTTTCTTTTTCATGCCCTCTTTTTCTTCTTTTCTTTGTTTTTATGTTTTTATTTTTTAGAAAAATACAAAACTAAAAATATGCTCAAAGTGATGAGATTATTTGCACCTATCTATCCTAATCAAACTTACATATGATACATATTCATTTGGTGAACTCACTTTTCCAATACAGCCAATCAAGTAGATGATTCCATGAGTGATCTTTGTTCAACTCTTTGAGTGTACTGAAACAACAATAAACCCATTCCCCTATTACTTGCTTTTGAACAACAATGTTGAAGATCTTCTTTATACTTTGCAACAAACTGCTCTTGACATAGCATGTTCCTCTTTTAGATGCCTCTAAGAAAAGAACAAAGGGATCTTGAAACAATGCCTGGCTTAGAGAATTTAAGAAATAAACTTCATTCCAGACCACTCCTTCCTCCATTTGGCTAGGCTTGAGATTCCTTTGGGAAAGAGACTCCACCTCTTCTTCATGATCATCTGTATTGGCAGCCTCATCATATATTGCAATGTTCTCCTCTAGAAAACCTGATATGCTCTGATTGAGTGGGTTGAATCATGTGTGAAGGCCATCATGTTGATGAACAGGAGCACTCTTTGGTAGAAAATATTCTTGAGAAGGAAGTGCAGCAACTCTCCCGTGATTATCAATTTCTAAGCCTTCATCTGTAATTTGAAATTCAATGGGACTTGGTGGATGAAAATCTAGAGCTGAGGAGAATTCTGTGTCACAAATGATTTCCTAAATCATTTCAGGAAAAGGTTTCTCATTAACAACTTGCTCAAGAATTTCATTATCTTCCCCAACCTCAACATCAAAACTGAAAGATTTTTGATGTCAAATCACATGAAAGTTATTTTTGATGGACTGAAATGAAGTAGAACAAAGAGTCAGAGATCCTTCAATTACTTCCAAATTTTCTAGACTTTCCTCATCAGTGTCATAGCTGATATGTATTGGTTGATTATTGTTTTCAAGTGGATGAAACTGAACTTTTTCCCACAAACCAATTGTTGATTGCTCTGCAAGATTAGCTTCTGTTTGGAGAACATGACCATCATCATATTGATCAAAATTTGGAAAATCATCAAAATAAGTAATTTCACCAATCAAACATATTGGATTATCATATTTTCTTTCTTTTAATTGATCTACAAATCCATTTTTTGATCTTCGATAGCTGGGGTTAGCAGGAAAATTAATAGAATGTTCTATTCATATGAAGGTTTAGAGGCTGGCTACATGCTTAGAATATGATTTATTTCCTCTTCGGTTAAGAGAGGAGGAATTTTTCTCTTTCTTTGGGTAGAACTACAACGGTTCTTGTTCTCTTATGAAGGTTGATTCTGAGGCTGAATGTCTTCTTGAGCCTCACCTGGAAGAGATGGTGAAACATCACTTGTGCCTTTAGAGAGATCCTATGTATCTTCCTTTATTTCCTGATTGATTTCATCCTCAACCAACTCCTCTTGGCTATCAAAATAGTTATCTTGAGTATGAAATGCATGAATTTCCTCTAATAGGTCTTTAGGATTCCAATTACCTAAGTCTTCATCAATGTTTACAAGGTATTGTATGAGTTCTTCAGATTGATCACAACAATGTTTAGCTAATGATAGAGATGGACAATATTCTTTATAGTGTTCATAAAATACCTTGTGGAAATATTTCAAAGAAAACAAGGTGCCAGGTTCTAGGCTTTCATACCATTCCCTTGCCTTACCCTCTAATGTTGCCATGAACATTTTCATAAGGCAGTCCCCATGCCATTCAACTTTTAACCTCCTTACATGTATATGAAACTTGATGAGATGTAACAAGGGGTCATCAAATTTTTCATCTTGAAACATAGGTAGGTTTGAAAACCAATTTATCTAAGGCATTTTGTGTGGGAATCCAAGGATGTGATCTCTACTCATTGGAGCATATCTCCATTGTATCCTTGGATCCATCTAGATTCTTCTACCAGTGGAGTCTTTAGGTCTATTGAGAGTTGTGGAGTCGCCAAGTGGAAGGTTTAAAATTTTCTATCCACCATCAGCATGATTAATGCATTCCTAGGGGAGTCTATGCGAAATAGTGGGGGTCAACAGGGCTACTGAAGACCAGTGGAGTCACCAGGTGGAGGATGATTACTATTTTTTAAGGATGTACTTGTTGTCCACCATCAACAACTGAATACTAATCTAAGGATGTTCTTGGGTTTTCTGAGGTCCTAAGGAATACTTAGATTATCACTAACTCAGAAGGTCCCGCCGTGATCCCCATTATGTTATGTCACTGAGTCAGAGGATACTATTGACAGGAGTGTTCTGAGGTTTTAAGGAGTGTTTAGGATGTTTTGACTTAGAAGTCCCACCGTGATCGCCATTATGTTATTTTTTAGGGCTCCTAGAGTTTTGGCTATCATGTTCTTTAATTAGTGTTTGGTTTGAATATTCTGGTAGGCCTAGCTCTTTCTCGTTTTCATTTACTTGTTCATTAATTTCCTGTTCATTATACAAGATAAATGAGTCAAGGTCTGAATGGATAGAATAAAGAGGCATGTTTTTTGGCCTATACTAGTTGCTTACCATGTATTTCATGTGAGACTCTTTCTACAATCTCCTTGTTTGGTTAAAGAATGGGATGGTAGCATATGACATGTCCATTTGGAGGTTTCCTTGAATTTTGGATCCCCGTGATTCATGCCATACTTCGAGGGAATGTCAGCCACTACAATGTCCATGACTAGGCTCTTAGCAAGTATTTGTGCTAGATTAACACACAAATCCTTGATTATACCCAAACATTTGACTCTTCTTGAATCGAAATAGTACAATTCCTTGTAAGGTTTGGTTATTTTGAGGCCTAATCTCTCCATAACCACCTTGGGCATGAGATTGTGTGAGGCACCGGAATCTAACATAGCATTGTGCAAGATTTTTTCATGAATGTTTAAGCTAACATAGAATGGAGGGACAACTTCTTCTTGATATTTTCCCTCTACCTCAGGTCCAAACAACAACTATAGTTTGTCATCAGTTAAATTCAGAGTGTCAGTGTCATTTCCTATGTTCAAATCTTTCAAAACTTGGGACCTATATATATCCTGAGTTACTAGTTCAGTAAGAGATATGGTTATTTTGATATTGGAAATCTCACCCTCAAAACTGAAAGGTGCTAGTGTTTTTGGCATATTTACATAATTTAATCATGCATAGTATTTTCAACAACTTTAGTTTGCTGATTTTTATTAGGACTGTCATTTGGAGCAGTTTTTCTAGGGCCACTAGTTGATGTACTAGGGTAGCTTGGGTCACCATTATGTTGGCTAGTTTTGTCTTTGTTTTGATTAGGAGTTTTAGTCATTGTGTTGGTGTTTTCTGCTGTCTTCTTAAGAATATTTTCAGAGGTCTTTCTAACAGCAGTTTCTAGTTTGTTTTTATTTGAGGCATCCTGGGTTTTCTTACTCCTAAGGTCATACTGCCTATGAACCTCCATTATGGAATTTTAAAATCCTAATTTTTGCTCTTCAGAATCCTCATATGTTCTATTAGTTTGGTTTAAGGATAAGAGCCCTTTTTCTTCTTCTGTGAGAAAAACATCACCATAATTATGAGAACCTATGAGTTTTACATAGTTTTCTTCCTACTCTTCAATCTCTCTTTCATCTTCTTCTACATAGTTTTCTAATTTTCTGGTCATTTTATCTTTGTCTGTTTTGAGGGGGGTCTCTTCTGAAGTTTTGGTTTCCATTTCTGTTTTGGGGATTTTCTTGGTTTTCCCTAGGGGGTGTTCTCTCATTCAATTTGATTTTTTCCATCATCCTTTCCATTACCCTAACTAGATTGTCTACTTTAGCATCATAGGTGGAGGCTATGGTTTCCTCTTTGTATGTAACTTTCCTTTCAGAACTCATCCTAGCCCTCTTTTCAATTAGATTGGCCTCTACACTCACAACTCCTCTTTACATGTCCTATAAAGTTAGGGGATCTCTTTCTCTCAATTGGTAGGCCATGTCTGGATCAAATCCCTCTGGAAATTTTACTAAGGCTAGGCCTTGTGGGGGTTTCATGTGAGGTGGGAGTGCATTGTATACACTATTGAACCTAGTGCAGTAATCTTGGACACTTTCCCCAACATTTCTCTTAAGGTTATTATACTCTGAGAGGATTTGAATAGGGTTTTTCTTAATCTCCCATTTGTTTATGAATGTTTGGTAAAGGGAAGGGAGATCATGTATGCTATTAGGAGTTAATTTTTTGAACCATTTCTTAGCTTATCCTCCTAGACTTTGGGCAAACATTCTCATTTTTATGGTCTACTCTTCTATTTCTTGGTAATCAAATTCATCATTCATCTTGCCTACATGTTGTTAGGTAGTGGTAGAGTCAGCTCTAGTAAAGTGAAGGATTTTAGATTGGTAGTCTTAAGGCATAGGTATCAAAGGTTGAGGTAGTAGCAATGGGGTAAACCATGCTGCCATGATTGGAGGTAATGGAACCCAAGGAGGGTTTGTGAGAGGAGGCAGAGGATGAAATGGAGTGGTTTGCATAGTGGGTGTTGTTAGGAAATTAAATATTACAGAGCAATGCAACACATAAAATATGCGGAAAATAAAAGCACACAAAACACATAAAAATAGAGAGACACAGATATACGTGTTTCACCCAGTTTGGGCTACGTCCACCCCGAATAGCCAGTCCTTCCTTTCTATTATCCAGCAAAAATGAAGAGACAAAACCTACAGCAAATCCACTGTAATATCCTTTGTTCTCTCTCACAATCTCCCTCTCTATTTCTCACTCCGAGAATACACATACAATGCACAGCCACAATACAATGCCCTCATAAAAAGTGAGGGGTTTCCTTCTGGGGAAAAAAACCCTAATCTAAACATAACTTCTACCGTCAGATCATTTGCCTAATGAACAGACCAGATTGACTAGAAATTACTATACTTTTACGAGGCAATTTTACATATGTTTTTAGCTTTGGGGGCACTGCCCCCGAAAACCCCCACCAGGGGGGGGGCTTCGAAAAGCGCTACCACCGCCCCCTGGACCCCCCACGACAGCGATTAATTGCGGGCGACATTGCCACCCCTTTTAAGGTACAGGGGTCCAATGTTGTGATACAAAGTAAACAAGATAATCAGGCTCCACACCCAACAATCTCCCACTTGGAGACTGATTGTAGGAACTCCACCGCTTCTTCATTTGCTAGATAATGACTCCTCTTTGGACCTGGCTATTCCTCATCTTCATCGTCATCCTTGAAGACCAATTGAAACTGAGCACATTCTCAGTTTCTCCCTGGTTACAACTTTTGTTAGCATATCTGCACGATTCTGGCTAGTGTGTATCTTTTACAGCTTCAACTCTCCATCTTCTAATACATACCGTATGAAATGGTACTTGATATGTATGTGTTTAGTCTGGGAATGAAATTCTGAGTTATTTTCAAGATGAATGGCACTTTGGCTATCACTGTATAGCGTGCCCATATCATTCTTCTTACCCAATTCACCCATAAACCTTTGTAACCAAATCATTTCTTTACTAGCCTCTGTAGCAGCAACATACTCTGCTTCTGTTGTTGAAAGTGCAACAACACTTTGGATTTTTGAAACCCAACTGACAGCTGTTCCACCTATAGTAAATACATATTCTGTAGTGCTCCTCCTGTTATCTATGTCACCTGCCATATTTGCATCAACATATCCTTGTAGAGCAATGTTTGAACCACCAAAGCATAATGCTTGATTTGTGGTACCTCTCAAATATTTGAGAATCCATTTTACTGCCATCCAATGTTCTTTTCCTGGATTATTCATGTACTTGCTTACAACTCCCACTGCATGTGCAATATCAGGCCTTGTGCAGACCATTGCATACATTAAGCTTCCAACTGCTGATGCATATGGAACTTTAGACATATATTCCATTTCTTCGTGGGTGTTGGGGCACATCTCCTTACTAATTTCGAAATGGCTAGCAAAAGGTGTACTAACCGGTTTTGCATTCTGCATATTAAATCTTTTCAACACCTTTTCTATGTACTCATTCTGAGACAGTGTTAATTTGCGATTTTTCCTGTCTCTAGTTATCCTCATACCAAGGATTTGTTTTGCAGTTCCCAAATCCTTCATTGCAAATGAATTTGCCAATTTTCTTTTGAGCACATTTATTTCCTGCATGTTAGACCCTGCAACAAGCATGTCATCTACATACAATAACAATATAATATAGCCGCCATCATTTTTCCTTTTTAGATAAACACAATGATCAGAGTGACATCTAGTATAACCTTGTTCAGACATAAACTTGTCAAATTTTAGATACCACTGCCTTGGAGCCTGTTTTAAGCCATACAAGCTCTTATTTAACCTGCACACCAATTTTTCTTTCCCTTTTACCTCATATCCTTCTGGTTGCTGCATTTATATCTCTTCCTCCAAATCTCCATGGAGAAATGTTGTCTTTACATCTAACTGTTCAAGATGTAAATCTCCTGCTGCTACTAGAATTAAGATAGTTCTTATTAAATTCATCTTAACAACAGGAGAAAATATTTCATCAAAATCAATACCTTTCTTTTGTGCAAACCCCTTCACCACAAGTCTAGCTTTGTACCTCTGTTTTCCTCCATCTTCTTCCTTCAGCCTGTAAACCCATTTATTCTGCAATGTAGTTTTACCTGCAGGCAACCTGACTAAGTCCCAAGTTTGGTTATGCATTAAGGAGTCCATCTCTTCTTCCATGGTTAGCTCCCACTTCTTCCTACTTTCAACCTGCATTGCTTCTTCATAACATTCAGGTTCACCAGAATCAGTCAACAATAAATAATATAATGAAGGAGAGTATCGTTCAGGGGGTCTACTTATCCCGGTAGATCTTCTAACACCACTTTCAGGTGTTTGAGGTGCCTGTTGCTGTTGTGGTGGTTGCTGCTGCTGTGGTTGTTGATTATTATTATTTTCAGGCACCTTTACTTTTTTAGATATCTCATCAAGAACCGCGTATTCCTTGCTTTCTTTTTCCTGTTTCTTTTCCTGCAACTGATTCTTATACAAGACCTTTTCATTGAATATTACATCTCTGCTCCTAATGATTTTGTGATTTTCATAATCGTATAAGCGATAACCAAAATCATTAGCACCATATCCAATAAAGGTACATTTCTTTGATTTTGCCTCAAGCTTTGTTCTGTTTTCTTTATTAATATGGACAAAGGCCTCACAACCAAAAGGCTTTAAAAAAGAGTAGTTTACCTTTTTACCTGTCCATGCTTCCTCTGGAATTCCACCATCCAAGGAACTTGAAGGCCCTCTTTTTATTAGATAAACAGCAGTATCTACAGCATCTACCCAAAATTTTAAAGGCAATCCTACATGCAATCTCATGCACCTTGCCCACTCCATGATTGTTCTGTTCATCCTTTCTGACACACCATTTTCTTGTGGTGTTCTTGGAACTGTCTTCTCTCTACGAATTCCATGCTCTGAACAGTAACTATCAAACTCTTTGCTGCAATATTCACCTCCATTGTCTGATCTGAGACACTTCAACTTATTTCCTGTCTCAATCTCAACCAAAGCTTTCCATTTCTTGAAAGTATCAAATACATCATATTTATTCTGAATACAATAAATCCATGTTTTTCTAGTTGCATCATCAATAAAAGTAACATAATAACGAGAGCCACCGATAGATGATACCTAAGCAGGTCCCAATACATCTGTATGCACAAGCCCCAATTTTTCGCTCTTCTTTCTTTCCCAACTCTGAGAAATCTAACTCTCTTCTGTTTTCCATAAATGCAATTCTCACAGAAATCCAAATCAACATTCTTCAAACCTGGCAACAAATTTCTTGAGTGGAAAATCTTCATTCCCTTCTCACTCATGTGTCCGAGCCTATGATGCCATAATGCTGCATCTGCTCCTTTGGAAGTTAAAGCATTAATAGAGTTAGAAATACCATTTCATAAATACAATGTACCAACCTTTTCGCCTTTTGCTATTACCAGGGCTCCTTTGGTGACCTTCCAAGTTTTATCTGTGAAAGTTGTCACACAACCTTCACCGCCTAACTACCCTGTTGAAATCAGATTTTTCTTCAGATCTGGAACATGCCTTACCTCCTTTAGTAGCCATTGGTTTCCATTCTGTTGTTTTACAAAAACTTTACCCATTCCAACAATTTTACAGGGTTTATCATCACCCAAACGAACTTGTCCAAAATCTCCTTGAACATAGTCATGAAAATATTTCTTATCAGGTGTGGCATGGAATGAAGCCCCTGAATCTACAACCCAAGAATCTGTAACATTTTCGAAAGAAAGAATCAAAGCATCTTGTAACACATCACCTGTCACATTTGCTTCATGATTTTTTTCTTGCTGTTTGTCTCCTTCTTTTCCCTTCCGAGATCTACAGTCTTTCTTTAGGCGTCCTTTCTTTCCACAATTCCAACACACTATCCCCGATCTGGACTTGGATCTTCCTTTCCTTGATTTACTGTGATATCCCAAGCTCTTTCCTCTTTCCATTCTTCTTCCCCTAGACTCTGCACTCAAAGCATTACCTGATGTGTCACCGGAGCTTTTCCGTCGCATTTCCTCACTAAGGATAGCACCAACAACATCATCAAACTTTAAAGTACTAGATCCAGAGACAGAGTTACTAATGGCCATTACTAAACCATTCCAACTATCTGGCAATAAGCACAAGAATAACAGAGCTCTAAATTCATCATCAAAGTTTACCCCTACAGAACTTAACTAACTGGTAGCTGTATTAAATTCATTTAAATGGTCTGCAACAGATCCACCTTTTGACATCTTCATATTAAATATTCGTTTCATAATAAATACCTTGTTTGAGGCCAAGGGTTTTTCATATAGTTTCGCCAACGTCTGCATCAAACCCTCAGTTGTTGTTTCCTTCGAAATATTGAAGGCGACTGACACCGCAAGACATAACCGTACTATTTCGAGTGCCTTTCTATCGAGAATGTTCCATTTCGCGTCTATCATGGCTGCCGGCTTCTTTTTTTTTCTGCTCAATGGTAGGTACAGATCTTTCTGATACAGATAATCTTCCATCTGCATCTTCCACAAAGGAAAGTTTTGGCCATTAACTTTCTCGACTCTAAACTTACCATCTTCCGCCATTGTTCCCACTCGAACCAGGAACCCTTCTTTCCTGTGAGTTTATCAGCCAAATATACCTTCGGCTCTGATACCAGTTGTTAGGAAATTAAATATTACAGAGCAATGCAACACATAAAATATGCAGAAAATAAAAGCACACAAAACACATAAAAATAGAGAGACATAGATATACGTGGTTCACCCAGTTTGGGCTACATCCACCCCGAACATCCAGTCCTTCCTTTCTATTATCCAGCAAAAATGAAGAGACAAAACCTACAGCAGATCTGTTGTAATATCCTTTATTTTCTCTCACAGTCTCCCTCTTTTTTTCTCGCTCCGATAATACACATACAATGCACAACCGCAATGTAATGCCCTCATAAAAAGCGAGGGGTTGCCTTCTAGGGCAAAAAACCCTAATCTAAACATAACTTCTACCGTCAGATCATTTGCCTAATGAACGGCCCAAATTGACTAGAAATTACTATACTTTTACAAGGCAATTTTAAATCTGTTTTTAGCTTCGGGGGCGCTGCCCCCGAAAACCCCCACCAAGGGGGGGGCTCCGAAAAGCGCTACCGCCACCCCTTGGACCCCCCACGGCAGTGATTAATTACGGGCGGTGTTGCTGCCCCTTTTAAGGTACAGGGGTCCAATGTTGTGATACAAAGTAAACAAGATAATCAGGCTCCACACCCAACAGGTGTATGACTGGGGGTGGCAGATGTACTTGGACCAACAAACTGAGATTGAACAGATTTGGAATGAAAAGAGCCAAAGTTTTAGAGAAGCTAAAAGTCAAGAGGAGTGGAAGGAGAGGCTTCCCTACTAGGACTCTGCTGCAAATCTATAGGCTCAAGGTTTTTCTGGTCTATCGCACTTTAACACTTAGTTCTAAAAATATTTCTTCTATGGTATAAGTCAAATTAGGGATCTTGCAAGGCTGTGAGGTTTTCAAGGACATAACTTTCTTTGTGAATGGTCCTAATAGTAGTTGAATCTTTGGTCTTAGAAGTTTTCCACAAGATTCTTTACGGATCATAAACTATGGTAGGGAGGTTAGGGTCAGGGTGAGATTTGGTGCTTATCCTTTGTGAAGACAGATTTCAGACCCAATAATGCAGAGAGGCTGAAATTTTTTTAGGAGTGTCTTGAAAACAGACCTATCTGCAAAGGCAATAAGCTCACACAATGAGTGACTGGGTTTTAGACTATTATGAATGATTAGTTTATTCCCAAGGGAATATATGAGAACTAGTGGAGTTATTAGGCCTACTAGAGGCTAGTGGAGTTAGTAGGCCTACTAGAGGCTAGTGGAGTTGCCAGGTGGATGATTTTTACTGCTTTGAGGGTTGCTTGTTGTCCACCATCAACAATTTAAAAACCAATCTAGATATTTTTTGGGTTTTCTGAGTTTCTTTATGTAACACTAAGACTTTCAATGGGTGGTCTCTAGTTGAGTAATCATTTTGCTAATATGGTGAATCAATTAGATACTACTCTTAGCTAACACTTGATTTTCTAAGTTTGACATGGATTTGAGAGTTGTTAAGGTATACTTAGGATGTTACTGGCTCAGAACCTCACCGTGATCTCCATTATGCTAGTTCCCCGTAATTTGTCAGATTGGTAAGACCAAATGTAAAAGGGTAACATCAAACCAACTTTGGAGTCCTAGGACCTAGCCTTCCTGGACTCAGAGAGGGCTCTCTCTATATTTGTATGAAAGATGTGAACTTGATTGATTTTAGATTCTTGATTTTAGGCTAGTTATAAGGATTAGGGTTTGTTTGTTTGATTTGTTTGGTTGGGTTGCTTGCCAAGCAGAACATGTATTGTTGGCATGTGTTGTCCTTGATGGAAACCTACTTGATGAAATAAGATTGTTGGTGATATGATGCAGAGTGTTGTCCTTGATGGCAACCTACTTGAAAAAGTTGATGACAACCTTCTTGATGAGTTAAAGGAGAGATTGTTGGCAATGTGATACAATGTGTTGGCTTTGATGGAACCTGCTTAATGAAGTTGTTCATGATGGAAACTGACTTGATGAGTTGTTAATAATGTAAATCTGATGTATCTACAGATCATTTCAGAAGTAGCAGAAGAAAGGAATTCCAGAATAATGTTGAACAAAGTATGTCACAATGCATATGCGGATTTGTTAAAGTGAAGTAGCGTATGCACGCGGAAAAGTACGTGCCAAGTCGCGTATGCACTTTTGCACTCCAAATTTAGAATACCAAGGGGTGTTACCATGGTATTGACCTATTGTATTGAGCGCTGGATTATCTATTTGATCCCGTCCAGGAATACCATCGGAAGTGGTGTGGTTTAGGCTCATGGTATTGATAAAGGCTAAACCTATATAAGGAGTAAAGAATAATAGTGCAAGGTGTGCATGAGTAAGGGTTGTGAATGAATAAATCTCTCTAAGGAATATCTACATGGATGAACTCTGTTCTTGATTGATAGATCTGAATCTATGATGCACCTATGAAGAAAATGAAGAAGAGGGATCTCTAGATCTGAAATGTATATGTATTTTCTAGATATGTTTATGGAATGTTTAGATCTGAGATGAGGCAAAATACTTTCTGAAGTAAAGGATGAAATCAGAGTTTTTTATCTGATCTGAAGAGTTGCACATTCCTGAAAAGTTACAGATGTATACGCAGGTTCGCTTCAGTAAAAGCGCGTGTATACGCGGATCTACTTAAGGAAAAGCGCGTATGGGCAGACAGGGTTTTCTGAATAATGCACAGAAGTATACACGTGTTGGTCTGCATGAAAGTGCGTACATACGCAGGTTCAGTGAAGTAAAAGCATGTATGGAATCTAGGGTTTGCTGAAGTAAGTGGAATGAAATGCCTGATCTGTTTTGCTATTCTACTGTTATCTGTCAATGATATACTGGGTTATTTGAATGATGAATATGTTGCTGATTATGTTAATTGAAGATCAAGTCATTGGTTGATTGGTTGATGATTCAATGAATGAATTGATGGGGTTATAAGTTTCAGTTTGATGAATATTGAGCTTAAATGTGTGGAGTGGGTCCAGTCTGAAAATATGATGAAAAGTGGCCTACAAGTTGTGTTGTATGGAAGCTCTTGGATCCAGTATGAAAATTGATGAAACGTGGTCCATGGTGGTGATGAGGGTCGAAGCCTTCAGTGAGGGGGTTGTAGCTCCCTTCCAGTGGTAGCTGGTAAACGAGAGTAGGGGGTAGTAGCTCCCTTCCAAGAGAGGCTGGTAAACGAGAGCAGGGGGTTGTAGCTCCCTTCCAGGAGAGGCTGGTAAATGAGAAAAGGTTGTAGCCTTCTGCAGGTGGGTACCTGCATGCTGGTATAAGTTTGTGCCAATACATGATTGTAAGAAGTTTTCTTTATAATAAAATATTGAAGACTGAGACGACTGCAGCGGTGGTTTTCTCCCGAATTGGGTTTCCACCTTAAATATTGGTTTTCATGTGTGTTTCTTATGTGTGATGATTTATTCTGTTCTTACTGCACATGTTTACTACTTACTAAACATCTATTGAATGAATGATGCAATAATCTAAGCTAAGAATTATCGGCATAATGAGATCTTTGTTAATACACGAGTTTTATTAAGGATATCCGCGTGTATACGCAAGTTGGCTTCATTAAAGTAGCGTATGGGTTTTAGAGAAAGAAAAAGTAAAAAATTTTCAGTCTGCATTAAACACTGATCCACCCCCCCTCTCAGTATTTTTCCCAACAATTGGAATCAGAGCAGGTCCTTTTGCAGAAGCTTGATCGCTTGAAGGAGATCCGTCACAATGGGAAGTCAGGAAGGAGTAATTTCTCTAAGGCCACCTTTATTCAATGGAAGTAATATGTTATTCTGGAAGATATGAACAAAAGCATATTTGCAAAGTCTTGGTGCAGAAGTATGGGAAATCGTGGAAGAAGGTTATCAGTATCCGGCAACTATTCCTACTGATGCAGCAGAAAGGAAGAAATATGAAATCAATGCCAACGTAGTCAATGTTTTATTAGGAAGCCTATCTGAATCAGAATTTGTTAAAGTGATGCAGCTAAATTCAGCAAAAGAAATATGGGACAAAATCATTCTAAGCTATGAAGGAGATACAAAGGTAAAAAGTGCCAAACTCCAAAATCTCAGAATTGAATATGAAAATTTAAGGATGCATAGTGATGAGAGTATTGCCAGTTTCTTTTTACGTCTAGATGATATTATAAATCGTATGAGAAGTTTGGGTGAAACCATAACCGATACTACTCTGGTTGAAAAAGTCTTAAGATTTTTGACTTCAAAATTTGAGTCCAAAGTATCTGCTATTGAACAAAGGCAAGATCTGCAAACTCTTACTATTGTTCAACTACATGGTATTCTAACTACTTTTGAAATGAGAAAAGAAGGTCCCTCTCAAATCAGAGAAGTTTCCTTTAAGGCATGTGAAAAAGGAAAAGAAAAGGAAGTTGTCAAGGAATCAAGTTACATATCAGAAGAAGAAGAAGCAAATTTTGTAAGAAGACTCCAACCAGGTACTGGAAGATTCAATGGTAAGCTTCCCTTCAAATGTTTTAATTGTGGAAGAGTTGGTCATTATGCTGCTAAATTTCCTTATGAAGAAAATCATGATAAAGGGAAACAATTTGAAAAGGGAAAGAGCTATTATACAAATGAAGATAATGATGAAATGTCAAATGAGGATGAAGAAGATTCTGACCAAGATATGCTAGTGCTCATGGCAAGGAAGCAAAAGAAGAAGGCTACTCAAAGAAAGGAGATATCTCAGAAAAGATGTGCAGCGGAAAATGAAGAAGATAAAATAGGTATTGAATGTGGTTCTTGTGATTCACTTTCTTGTGCATGCAATGGTGAAAATAGTGAAAGTAATGTTATGGATCTAGAATAAGCTCTCAAGATTAAATTTGAAGATCAACAAAGATCATTTAAAGAGAGAGAAGTTATCTACAATGAGATGATCTCTCAAATGAAAGGACATATAGAAATACTGAATGGACAGATAGACAAGTATCAAAGGTTGTACAATTATGCAACCAATCGAAATAAAAGACTTAAAGCAGAAATCATCGATCTAAATGAAGATCCGGAAAAATCAAATAAGAAGAATGAAGAACTTGAAGTAGAAATCATCTCTCTAAAATCAGATCTTGAAGCGTCAAATAAGAAGAATGAAGAACTTCTACAATCATTTGAAAAAGAAGGACGTGAAGC
Source organism: Pinus albicaulis (assembly GCA_034641835.2). Taxonomy (NCBI): domain Eukaryota; kingdom Viridiplantae; phylum Streptophyta; class Pinopsida; order Pinales; family Pinaceae; genus Pinus; species Pinus albicaulis. The sequence goes on along the minus strand of CM076584.1, from coordinate 223,023,506 downwards.
AGAAATCTTCTCGCTCAAAACAGATCTGGAAAAATCAAATAAGAAGAATGAAGAACTACTACAAATTTTTGAAGAACAAGAAAATGGGTTGAAAGAAGAGATTCTAAAACTGAATGATCAAGTAGAAGAAGGAAGAAGGGTTGAAGAAAGTATGAAGAAGCAATGCCAAAAATTGGAGGTTGAGGTAAACATTCTAAAAAGTAAATTAGAAGAAAAGGATAAACTCTTGAGGTTTCAAGATAGTACTAAGATTCTGGATAATATTTTTAGTAGTCAAAGGTCTCCTTCTATTAAATTTGGTCTTGGTTTTCATGAAACTATTAAAGGATAATCTAGTTCACAAGGAAATGCTAAAGATTCAAAAGATATCAATGCAAAACCTGAAGTGTTGAAAGAAGCAAAAGAGCAACCGACAATTATGAACTCTCAAAAGAAATCATTCCCTCCTTTGATCAATAATGTTGAGTGCTTTAAATGTCACAATTATGGGCATGTTGCAGCCAATTGCAGAAGCAGATTGTTTCAGTCACAAACAAACAGATTCTACTCAGAAAGGTACTTTGGTTTCTTTAAGGGATGTTGTTTTTCATGCAGAAAGTTTGGTCATAAAGCAGATGATTGTAATAGAAGAAAGAATAGAAAATCACATCATGATCCTTATGCTTACTTTTCTGGACACCTAAGATGTTATGCTTGTAATAAGTATGGACATGTAGAAAAGGAATGCAAGATGAATAGATCTGAGAATTTGGATAATTTCCAGCATACAATAAGAAATTTCAAGCAAATCTGGAAAAAGAAGGAGGACTAGTCAGAAACATAGGGAATATTGACCCTACTGTAGTCATCCTCTTCTGAAGCTTACTTCTCGTAATGAATGCAGGAGTGATGTGAGATACATTAAAGAAATCAGCAATGTATCATCACAGGGGGAGCAATATATGGTGATTCTCATGGTTGGTTTGGTAATTCTGGTTATGTTTATTTCTGACAGTGCATCTGATGTGAAGAAGACAGGTACAGGTAATACAAATTTAGGGGGAGATGAAAGTGTGAAATTTTCAGTGTTTCACTTTCCATACGCGGGTTTAGTGAACTAAAGCCGCGTATACATGCGAGTTCTACTGAAGACAGTCGCGTATGATTTTCTGATAAGAAAAAACAGGAAGATAGCTAAAGATCAGGAACACAGGTTCAGGGGGAGCATCAGTCTAACTACTAATGATTTCATTTTTTGCATTGTATCTGCTTATTCCTTAGTTCTCATACTCAAATGATGATGACGTGATGCATGGTTTCTTATGATAAGATTATGGATGAGCCCTATTTGCTTTTTGATGAAGAATATCTTTTGTTTTCACATATGGATGAGATGAAAGTTTTATGATGAGGATAGATCATGCAGAGTTTTTTGCTGATGACTTTTGACATAATTCCTACATATGTTACATCATGATAAATCTTGAAGATCTTGGTGATAACAGATCACATGGATGATTTCTTGACACATATTGTCTATTGAAGAAGTTGTTCTGGTATGATAATTCCTATTGGGAAGAATTTGTTGTTGCTGCAAAAATTCTGAAGGCCTGGTTATTGATGCACTTATGCTACAAATGTTGGATGACACTTGAAAACATAGCTACATTTTCCTATCTTTCTTCTCTCATATATCCCAGGGAAGCATTCGAATATCTCAGATAGAAGCTGGGAGTTGTCTCTGCCATGTACAAGATCAAATCTACTTAAAATCAGAAGATTAAAATTGGATACGCAGGTTTCCTGAAAGACAGTCGCGTATATACGTGAGTTTATACAAATAAAACTGTGTATGGTTAATTGCTGACAAATTTTAGTTGGGGTCAGCATTCTTTAGCACAGCTCCAATGTTGTATGATATCTCTGATGATGTTTCAGCTCTTATATTTCTATTTCATTCTCTGATATTGGGTGAAGATACCTTGATGATTTGCTGTTGAAAGTGTTCAGGATGCTCAAGCTAAGGGGAGCATTGGTCATTTGGAAAGGATGCATTGGATGCACAGTTTCAGGGGGAGCATTAGCCTTGCTGAATATAATGCATTGTTGGCATTATGACGATTCTGAATTATGATCTCTCTTGAGGTATTTTTTATATTGGTTATAAAAAGTCATATGTGTTGACCTATGATGTAAATTGTAATATTCAGTCATGTAAAGGGCTCGGTCAATTTTGTAAACCCACTTGGTTGGGTAGTTGAATCAAAAATGTGTAAACCCACTTGGTTGGGTACTTGAGTCATATATGTAAATCCACTGGGTTGGGTCTTTGCTGTAAGTATGAGTCATTGGTGATAGGAAAGGTCATAGAGTCATGTACTTCATTGAAAAATATGTTTGAAGATTCAGCATGAACTCAGGGGGAGCATGGTAACTTCAGCGAACATCAGATCTAAAAAGCTCTTCTTTCTACATGTGGAGAAAAACATTGTCTTGGCTTTGATCCACCCTTTTCCCTTGATGTCAAAGGGGGAGAGTAACATGGTGTTTGAATAAGGGGAGAGCATCATGGTAGTTGCATAAAAGTTATAATCAACATATCTATCTGTTGTGATGATCAAACACCATCATGGTTTCCATCAAGTCCAAAGGGGGAGATTTTTGGCATGTGTTGTCCTTGATGGCAACCTACTTGATGAAATAATATTGTTGGCGATATGATGCGGAGTGTTGTCCTTGATGGCAACCTACTTGATAAAGTTGATGACAACCTTCTTGATGAGTTAAAGGGGAGATTGTTGGAAATGTGATACAATGTGTTGACTTTGATGGAACCTGCTTAATGAAGTTGTTCGTGATGGAAACTGACTTGATGAGTTGTTAATAATGTAAATCTGATGTATCTACAGATCAGTTCAGAAGTAGCAGAAGAAAGGAATTCCAGAATAATGTTGAACAAAGTATGTCACAATGCATACGCAGATTTGTTAAAGTGAAGTAGCGTATGCACGCGGAAAAGTACATGCCAAGTCGCGTATGCACTTTTGCGCTCCAAATTTAGAATACCAAGGGGTGTTACCATGGTATTGACCCATTGTATTGAGCACTGGATTATCTATTTGATCCCGTCCAAGAATACCATCGGAAGTGGTGTGGTTTAGGCTCATGGTATTGATAAAGGCTAAACCTATGTAAGGAGTAAAGAATAATAGTGCAAGGTGTGCATGAGTAAGGGTTGTGAATGAATAAATCTCTCTAAGGAATATCTACATGGATGAACTCTGTTCTTGATTGATAGATCTGAATCTATGATGCACCTATGAAGAAAATGAAGAAGAGGGATCTCTAGATCTGAAATGTATATGTATTTTCTAGATCTGTTTATGGAATGTTTAGATCTGAGATGAGGCGAAATACTTTCTGAAGTAAAGGATGAAATCTGAGTTGTTTATCTGATCTGAAGAGATGCACAGTCCTGAAAAGTTACAGATGTATACGCAGGTTCGCTTCAGTAAAAGCGTGTGTATACGCGGATCTGCTTAAGGAAAAGCGTGTATGGGCAGAAAGGGTTTTCTGAATAATGCACAGAACTAACGCGTGTTGGTCTGCATGAAAGTGCGTACATATGCAGGTTCAATGAAGTAAAAGCGCATATGGAATCTAGGGTTTGCTGAAGTAAGTGGAATGAAATGCCTGATCTGTTTTGTTGTTCTACTGTTATCTGTCAATGATATACTGGGTTATTTGAATGATGAATATGTTGCTGATTATGCTAATTGAAGATCAAGTCATTGGTTGATTGGTTGATGATTCAATGAATGAATTGATGGGGTTATAAGTTTCAGTTTGATGAATGTTGAGCTTAAATGTGTGGAGTGGGTCCAGTCTGAAAATATGATGAAAAGTGGCCTACAATTTGTGTTGTATGGAAGCTCTTGGATCCAGTATGAAAATTGATGAAACGTGGTCCATGGTGGTGTTGAGGGTCGAAGCCTTCAGTGAGGGGGTTGTAGCTCCCTTCCAGTGGTAGCTGGTAAACGAGAGCAGGGGGTAGTAGCTCCCTTCTAGGAGAGGCTGGTAAACGAGAGCAGGGGGTTGTAGCTCCCTTCCAGGAGAGGCTGGTAAATGAGAGAAGGTTGTAGCCTTCTGCAGGTGGGTGCCTGCATGCTGGTATAAGTTTGCGCCAATACATGATTGTAAGAAGTTTTCTTTATAATAAAATATTGAAGACTGAGATGACAGCAGCGGTGGTTTTCTCCTGAATTGGGTTTCCACCTTAAATCTTGGTGTTCATGTGTGTTGCTTATGTGTGATGATTTATTATGTTCTTGCTACACATGTTTACTGCTTACTAAACATCTAATGAATGAATGATGCAATGATCTAAGCTAGGAATTATCAGCATAATGAGATCTCTGTTAATACGCGAGTTTTTTTAAGGATATCCACGTGTATACGCGAGTTGGCTTCATTAAAGTAGCGTATGGGTTTTAGAGAAAGAAAAAGTAAAAATTTTTTAGTCTGCACTAAATACTGATTCACCCCCCCTCTCAGTATTTTTCCCAACATATATAGTAGGAGAGGTTTAGACCATTGGGCTATGGATTTTTCAAAAGGTCTTGAAAGGTACAACAATAGGTCAAGGATTCTTCGGAGGGCAAGTATAGCAAATCTAAATGGATCTTCAAGGCTTAGGTGAGTGAAGTGGATGTTAAATTGTGAACAAAGTAGGTGCAAAGGGCAGTTAAGAATATTTTGACAAATAATACAACAAGAAGGGCCTTTTAATATCACTAAGCATAAATAAAAACCAAAGACAGGGCATACCATACTTCTTTGACCAAACCCTAGCAAGTAAACATCAAGGCAACAATCCATCAAAACCTAGAGAACAATAAAATTGTAAAGTCTCTAGTGATTTCACCTTTAGGCAAAGAAAAAAATATAGTAATGATCAAATAAAAGGAAATTCCTAAATTCCTTAATCATACTATAGAGACCTTCAAAGCAACCATTTAAGATGAAACAAAAGGGCAGGGCAAACCATAGACGTCTTAAGCTAAACCCTAATTAGCATTACTTCAAAGCAAAGACCTCAAAAACAATGTTTAAGTGATTCCAAAGGGTAGGGCTAACCATAAACTACTTTGGCACTGAATCCATTAAATAATTCTTGAGATAAATAATATGAGTGGGATTAGAGAGTAACTAAGAATTCTCTAAACTAACCAAGCAGAGGAAAACATGAGAGCAAGACAAGCAGACAAACTTAATGTGCTTTTGACAGCATAAAATTTATGTTCTAATGCAAGAGAAAGATGAAACAATATGTTAAACAGAATATGAAAAGTAAAAAATGAGAATTATATCACCATTAGCCATGTTCATGAATCCTGCAAAGTGCTTGTCTCATTGATATTCATTCCAAAAGAATAAAAAGGCTCCAAAGCCAAAAACTCCTCACAACTCAAAGTCTATGAGGTTTTTCTCCACAATCAACCAACAACCAATCAACATCTACAATGAGGCCTCAATGTTGTATTTAACAAGCAAGGAGGACCAAAACCCTAAGGAGGGTTTGAAAATATCATTAACTACTCATAAATGCCAAATTTGTCCTGTGAGACCGTGCAAGGCCGAAGGCACAAATATCATAATCTAATAAATTCATAATATATCCTAACATAAATTCTGAGCCAACTTGGAGTGATTTGCCTCAAAATTCCTCGAAAATATCTTTTTCCATAATTTTTTGTCTTTTGTTGACTTTGCAGGCAAGGGTGCAATGCCTACACTAGGAAAATAGGTCATCTTGCAGCAGAGTTTTGGAGGCCTTCCCGGTGTCCAAATGAGCTCCATGATAGCTCATTGGAAATCTTGTCAAGTATACTTTCCAAAAAATCTTTTGGTTTTCCATTTGGTTTTTATGTTCCTGACCAAAAACGCATTCTCCCAAGACTGATCAGGGCGCAGCGCCAGCTCTTAAAATAGGGCAGAAAGGTGGTGTTTTGAGTGTTTTTGGTACTTTGGAGGACTAGTTTTGCTCCAAATGAGCTGAAACTTTGTTAGAGTTATGTGCTTGGCCTAAGGATTCCAAAAATTTCAAGTTTTCCTCCAATGGATGCCTCAAGAAAAAGCACAGCACCAGTGGCACTGTGCCCTTGGCCCTCCTTTCTGTTGGCTAACTGTCAAGGTTCCAAAATTGTGCAAAAAGGGATTTTGTTTGTTAGGAAATCATCTAATCTGATTTTAATTTTTTTTATCTTCGTCTTTTTCCTTTGATTTGTCCTTAATCCTTTTTCTTTTGTGCCTTAAAACTTGATTTATCTTTAGTATTTTCCTTACTACTATCTGCACTGCCCTCATCACCTTTCTCATGTCTCTTTGATTTACTCTCATGTTCTTTACTTATTTTTTACCTAATGCCATCCTTATCACTGATATGTGCTTTACTATTTTTAGGTTCATTTACATATTTTTCACTGCTTGATTTCTTATTGTTGCCTTCCTCATTGGCATTAGCCTCATTTTCATTGGCCCCAATGTTTTCTTCCTTCTTGCTTGATTCTTCATGGCCATCATCTTCACTGTTAGATGCACTTGTACCATGAGATGATAGTGAAGTATTTGGAGAGGGTGGTGAAGGAGGGTCACTATGAGGTGAGGTTATGTGAGTGAGAGGAAAAACTCAATGACAATCCTCTTCTGATTGTTTAAACTTTGTTTTGAAACACCATGTGCTGATGACAATTTGAGATGAAAGAAGGCAATGTAAGGTCAATCTATTTGCAGTGTAAGGGACAGAGCTTATGAGTGAATATTACAATTTACATCATAGGTCAACACATATGACTTTTTATAACCAATATAAAAAAGACCTCAAGAGAGATCATAATTCAGAATCATCATAATGCCAACAATGCATTATATTCAGCAAGGCTAATGCTCCCCCTGAAACTGTGCATCCAATGCATCCTTTCCAACATCAAAATTTGTGGCCATAGACTAGGTTTTGGTAGGAAAATGAGGAATTTGAGGGATATGAGTGATGGGAAATGTTTTTGAAGGTATATTAAGGATATGAGGAGGTTTAATAATAGTAGGATACGAACCTTGTTGATGTTCAATCATGGAGGTTATGAAACCAAGAAAAATTCCTTTAAAAACCCCAGCCTTCTTTGAAAATAGGCATGTTGCCTTTCCTTTGCTGCGGATGTCTTTAGTGATGAGTTGGCCTCTTACCTTACCTAGTTTTCTACCAATAGCCACCTTGACACCTCTTCATAAATGTAAAAATGGGTAGCTTTCCTCCTTGCAAAACTTATGGTTTAGGCCCAAGACCTTCCTTGAATGATCTTTTTGATGAATTTAGGACAAAATGACTTGTCTCTTTCTTCTTTGAAAGAATTCTCCTTGTAGATATAAAACATAGATTTGTAGGATACCAAATCCTTCCTTGGACTCATGAAACCCTAGGTGACCTAGTGGAAGGTCCTTGGACTTGGCTTTTTGGATTGAGACCTAGAATTTTGGAACATCAAATGTAAGATATAGTTTATGATAAACTAAAATATTGAATCCAAATTTCAATGTACTTGATTTATCTAAAGAGCCTATAGGGGTACTTTGGAGACCATCAATGCTTTAGAATTTTGGGAGACATAACAGAGCTGTTTGGTTAGTAGCCTTGGGTAGCAGTGGGGGAGGTTGGGCAACACAAAATAAAGGGTTGAGGCCAAAGGTGACACAACAAAGACAAAATGAATGATATGAGCCCATGATGGGTCTTCTGGGATGGGTGAGTGGAGAATTGACATGATGTAATGATGAAATAGTGAAAAAAATTAGCTTAAGGATAATGAAGGTAGCAAATTTTCTAGAACTCATAAGATCTGTCCCTTACACTGCAAATAGATTGACCTATGATGTAAATTTTTTAATATATCACAGCAAAAATACACAGCAAGAAAAATTATCCATAGCATAACACAGCAAACTGATGAGGCAGTTCACCCCTCCTGGGCTACATCTGCCAGTCGAAGGCTCCCCAATGGTATGTCCTTTCTCTATTAACTTTCTAAAAATGGTTACAAAGTGAGAAATATGCCTAAAAAGGAAAAAAAAGCTGTGAATTTGACTTTAGAAGATAGAAATAAGTTAAAAATGGCTTTTGTTTCACCTCAAATAGTGATGTACAACCCAATACAGCTCCATCTCCCTGATGGCCTTGGTGGCTCTTTCCTCTTCCCTGAAGAAAAAATGGCTGAATAACACCTCTGTTCACTCTACAACCTATCCCAAACTCTCCAAAATGCTGAAGAAAGCCAAAATTGACTAAAATTTCATCTCATTTGGTCGAAAACTGTGAAAGTTATGACCCTAACAAGTTTTTGGCCACTAGCACCAGAAAACCTCCTCCAAAACTAGAGGAACTCCAGTTAACTCCACCAAAAGAGGTAGACAGATAAGGTTGGCGGAATTGCACCACTATTTTTGAGGTGAAATTTATTGTAACTGCTAGTTTAAGTGCCGTTCACATGCTAAAAATCCAGAAAACCATTTGTGCTAGCAGTTAACGTTAAACTTCCACGCCCAAAGTCACAGCCTGCAGTTCATATGCGAGAGGGAGCTAGCACCAAGGTGCTAAATTTTTTATTCAGCCGGTTTGAAAGGTTTTAGACCACGGTCCTCTGATTCAGGACACATGGCCTCGGAGCTTAGCCCTGAGGGCTAATCTCTAACTCCGCCATAAACTTTAAACGATCCGACTTGTTTACATGTCGCCCGACTGCACGTTTCATCTTTGCACGAGGTGTAATGGTTGGGTCGACCTTGCCCGAGGAGTCAGGTCAAGGGTTCGACCCTCATGACCTCCAACCATTTCAACATATTTTTTAACCATTAGCCTGGGGCCACGTGACAAACTCCAGGAAGGCCACGTGACACCCTATAATAGGCCCATATAAAACATTATAAAAATTGAAATTTTTGTCATATAAAACTTTTGAAAATGATAAAAAAAATTTGGGTCAAAAATTCTTGTTTTGAAGGTTATTGGGTGATTTCAAACTTCGGTAACTTTCACATACAACATTGGATTTGAGTCTAGTTCACGGTACCAGAATCCCATCGACGAGGCCTTTCACTTGGACTACAACCATTTTTGAGCATTTCCATTTTGAGCATTTTTTTCACTTGGACATGATCAACTGATCACCATCAGTTGAGATTGATGAGGTAAATATTGCACAAGAGGCTGAAGTGATTGAAGAGGTACAAGCTACAGAGGCTGAGCTTGAATACAAAGTCAAAATTTCAAACTATGAAGAGACTCATGAACATTCTGAAGAAGAGTATGTTAAGAGATGCTTCAAAGAGATGCAAAGAGTGGCTAAAATCATGTATGAAGCTTTCATGGTAGAAAGAGATGGAGAAGGTTCAAAGACTTCACATGGAGAATGATATTCAAAAAGTAAGAAGGATGAAGAGAAGAGTTCAAAGGGAAATGGAGGAAATCCACCTCCATCTCCACCATCTTCATCATCCTCATTGTAATATTCCCAATTAGCCATGAGCTAGTTGGAATATTAAATTTTGTTTTTGCTTCCTTGTTTGATGAATGAGAGGGTATAGAGACCCATAAATCTCCTTATTAGGAATAAAATCAATGCTAATGTGATAGGAGGACATCTTAGTAGCTTAATTGAGCACCCTTGTGTGTGAAAAGGGGCTGGAACACATATACTGGGTCAACTTTGACCAAATCAACAGCGTTGTCATGGTGGAGTGCAATTCATTATGGGACAACGCAGTTTGGGTTGGAGACTCCATGCATGGAAGTAGTGCCTTTAATGAGTGGGGCCAAGGGTGAGGAATCTCATCACTTATATAAGGAAGAGGATGGAAGCCATGGATCATTATGTATGTTATGTTTATGTTTTGATATTGAATTATGGTTTGTTTAGACTTATTGCTTTCTTCAACTGTTTAGCTAAGATTGTAGTGTTGTTTAGCACAGGTTTCTCCTGAGTGGGAATCCCACCTCTATCCTTGAGAAGCCTCAAAGGAATAGTATTTAACTACCATTCCACATTCAGGCATTAGGCCAAATATTCAGTCTTGTGGTACAACAGTTTCTATTGAGAAATGTGTTGAGATGCATGGTGTAGTAGTGGAGAATACTTTCGGGTGTTTCCTGATCTTTTTTTCAGTGGATGAAGGTTTTATTTCATTGGGAGGTTGGTGAGGAAGTCCCTTGAGCCTTATTGTAGAATTGGCATCAGGCCACATCATCATTTTCCCCTACAGCGCATTTTCTATCTTGGACTGCATTATTTTAGGGAGGAGTTGTAGGGGTGGTTTTAGTACACCATTTGGAGAGGAGGTTTTCTAGTGAAGGGATCAACCTTTCATCTAGAGGATCCATTGGTGGAGGCTATATTATTTTTCATATCATATCAGCCACATCTTCCCGCTGTATTTTTGTAGTGAATCTTCAGCCCTAGGGCTTTGATTCCCATCTTATATATTGGTGTATTTCTGAAAACCTCTTGGGTTTCTTTGTTGGATTTTGTATAGAGCCTAGATCTAAATTTGTTGTATCTTTTGAGGCATATATCAGCCCATTATATTTTTTGTACTTATTTTCAATAGTAGTACTCTCATGACTGTGCTGTAGCAATCTTTCGACATTTTGATATAGTAGCAGCACCTCATTCTCGAGGGTTTTCTTCTTTGGAGGCTTGTTGTATCTTGTTATATGCTTTGTGGCCCATTATATTATACATGTTTTCTGCTGTTATGACAAATAAGAAGGCTCCATATTGGTCTCATGTTTTTATATGATTTTTTAAGCTGCTATTCCAACATTTTGTTCTATATTCCTTATTTTCCCAATTGGGAATATTAGAGTGGTATCAGAGCATATTCTTGGCTCAGCCTATGCATCTTAAGAAAATATTTCATCAGAAGAAGGAGATCCTCTCACATATAGAGAGAAGAGGTATCTCAGAAGAAGACACCAGAAGTTTGATTATACATATGATAAAGAAGACAAGGGTAAAACCCCTTTATCGGGAGAAGATGAGGAGAAAGAGTATCCAAAGCTTCTTCTTTAAACTATGCAAGACATTGCTACAGAAATAAAGGAGATGAGGATGGATATACATAAGGAATCCCATAAAGGGTTTCTTCATGGTGAAGGCTTTGAAATTTCTCATCACTCGAGTGATCAACCAGTGAAGTAGCAACAAGTTTCCCAATGCTCTACAATGCCTACATTCTTAGTAGTGGGAAATGAAGGGTTTCAAGAACAAGAAACTCTTGAAGAATATTTCATGGAGTATGATTCTCAATCTCAGAGATTCAAGGATCACTTGAGTTTTCAAGAATTTTTTCAGATCAAGGACTATAGGATACCCAAGCATCACAATAGAGGTGGAGGATTCATACAGAATCATGATCTACACCGAACTATGGGCAGATTTTTCTTACCCAAATTTGATGGGTCATATAAATGCACTGCCAAATCAAGGGTAGAGAAGCTAGACATCTACTTCCAGCTGAACAAAGTACTAGAGATGAAGGCCATCAAGATAGCAGCACTGCACCTTGAGGGTGAGGCACATGATTGGTGTTTCATGGTTTGTCTACATTGGGTCATGCCATTGTGACTGCGTATTCATAGTTAACAAGGAGGTTAGTGGAGAGGTTTGATCAGAGAGAACCAGAAGTACCTTTCATGGGGCTAGCAAGGCTCAAACAATCAGGTAATCCAGAAACTTATATTTCTGGATTTCTAAAACTTTATGTTATGGTTTCTGATTTATCTGCAGCAAGAAGGGTCTATTGTTTATTGATGGGCTAGCAAAACCTCTTCATGGGTTGGTTAAATCTACCAAACCCACTACCCTATTTATCTGCATCAAGAAGGGTCTATATATTTATTGATGGGCTAGCAGAACCTCTTCATGGGTTGGTTAAGTATACCAAACCCAATACCCTACAAGATGCCATTGAAAGGGCTAGAGATCTACAAGATGCCTTGCCAAAAGAAAAGGAAACATTTCAGTAAAATCCCACTTTTCCAACCAATGGAAAATATGAGAAGGCTCCTCTTTCAAATGAGAGCCAAAGTAAAGTACCTCTTAGTGATTATGTCCGAAGAGATTTGAGGAGAAGGAAGCTTTGCTTCACATGCCAAGAATCATGGGCACCTGCACATAGATGTGCAATAGAAAAGGCGCACTATATAGAGGTTTTTCAGATTATGGGGAGGAAGAATAAGAGAAACCAGAAGGAGGTCACAGTGCTGGCATAGCAGGAGATGGTCCACCACCACAGGAGGTGGGAATGGGGAATTTTCTCCAATTGGAGGGGCTCTTGCATCATTGCGAGGAGTACCCAAGTACTTGAACTTGAGGGTTCGAGGTTCCATATTATATCAGAGGGTTTCAGTTTTGATTGACAGTGGGGCTACCCACAACTTTATTGATGCCCAACTAGTGCAGAGGAGGGCAGTAACCACTGATGATTTTGAGGGATTTTCTGTTTTGGTCCCAGGAGCTAGTATTATGCAGTGCATGCATTATGTTCCATCTTTATCTGTGACCATGGGGACATATACATTAACTAATCATTTCTTTGTGGTTGACATACCTGACACCAATGTGATATTGGGTGTGTAGTGGTTTATTACTTTGGAGAAGGTCACCACAGATTGGGAGACTTTGTAGATGGAATGGGTGGATAGAAAAAGTGGCAAAAATCAGATAATTAAGGGCATGCACACATATCCTTCAGAAACAACTTCCACATGGAAAACAGAGATGGATTTGCGTAGTGGAAGCAAGGAGCTAACATTCCCATCTATTATGCACATGACTTTGGCCCATGAGACATTATTGTTTTGTGGTAAACCACCTAGGAGGCCACCTGATGCAGATTTGGTGAGGAATGTCTCACATCATGGTGCACCACTCATAGATCCAGGAGGAGTTGGGGCATTGGGAGGTCATGGTACAGCGCTGAGAGTGTTGGGTAGACTCAAGGAGGAGGGAGACATCAGCCTTCCAATATGTGACTTTGGCATGGGAGATGTCAAAGAGGAGGACAGATACATGACAGATGCTTTCTGTGATAGATCATCAACGTTGTCACTTTGGAGGATAGATCCATATTGGAAATCCCAACTGTTGGTCGATTATTCCAAGGATCTCTTTACTTGCATGATACTTGATGACCAGCTACAAGAGGAGGGATATTCAGTCAGAGATGAGGTCATCTACTATCATGGTAGGATCTTCTTGTCTAGAGAATCCAAGCTCAAGGATAATTTACTACATGCAGCACAACAAGATTTTCTCTTCAACCATATTTATTCCATGAGAGCATACCACAACATCATGGAGAGGTATACTTGGGAAGGCTTTGAAGAGGAGACATATTAGCATTTGAGGAGATTCATGGATCATGTGGAGATGGAGGAGATACATAACTCTTTGAGGGAGTTATCACAACCACCTCTTTCCTCTTTGGGAATAAGAGGGGATCTATCTATGAACCACTCCATTTGTATGAGCAGATTTTATGGTAAGGAACATGTTTATATGCATAATGATTTACTTGATGATTATTTGCATTCCTTTACCATATATGTGTATGCCATTCCTCCAAGAAGGAAGATTATTGCTTATAAACTCTATGGCCAACTTGGGGCCATAAACATTGTTGAGCATGGCCACTCCCTAGGAGGATATAGGGAGATGATTTACCATTCAGGGTGCACTCCAAAGGCACCAAACATTTCTCACCTTCTCAAATCATGTGAGAATACTATGGCAGCAAGTAAGTGGTGGGGAAACCACTTACCATATCATGATCTGAGGTAGTTAGGAAATATACTGCGTTGTTTCCACATGTGGGACTATGATCCACCTTTATTTTTGCATATTGTTGTTTATGTGTACTTGGTTTTGATCCCATACATTGATGATGTCCTTATTCTTATTATGGGAATGAATTGAGGAAGGATTGAAGGATTGAACATGCCCCGTGGGAGAGAGACTTTCCATGTTACTTATGCCACATGTTTCAGGGAGAACAATGGGCAAACCATTTTTGCTTCATTAGGACTTTTGCTTCCTTGTGGGATGAGTCATTTTCATCTCCTGAGAACTTAGGGGGAGCATGTCATGGAGGGATTTATTGGGAGATACTTGGCTTATGAGGGGAGCTTATCACATGGAGGTGTCACCAATGGAGGAGGAGAAGTGTTGCAGCAGTCACCTTTTCAGTTTCTTGAGGACAAGCAACATTCGGGAGGGGAGGACTGTAATATTCCCAATTAGCCATGAGCTATTTGGAATGTTAAATTTTGTTTTTACTTCCTTTTTTGATGAATAAGAGGGTAGGAGACCCATAAATCTCCTTATTAGGAATAAAATCAATGCTAATGTGGAAGGAGGACATCTTAGCAGCTTAATTGAGCACCCTTGTGTGTGAAAAGGGGCTGGAACACATAGACTGGGTTAACTTTGACCAAATCAACAATGCTGTCATGAGGGAGTGGCATTCATTATGGGACAATGCAGTTTGGGTTGGAGACTCCATGCATGGAAGTAGTGCCTTTAATGTGTGAGGCCAAGGGTGAGGAAGCTCATCACTTATATAAGGAAGAGGATGGCAACCATGGATCATTATGTATGTTATGTTTATGTTTTGATATTGATTTATGGTCTGTTTAGACTTGTTGCTCTCTTCAACTGTTTAGCTAACATTGCAGTGTTGTTTAGCACAGGGTGTTCCCGAGTGGGAATCCCACCTCTATCCTTGAGAAGCCTCAAAGGAAGAGTATTTCACTACCATTCCAAATTCAGGCATTAGGCTAAAGCTTCAGTCTTGTGGTACACCACAATTTCTTTTGAGAAATGTGCTGAGTTGGAGGGTGTAGCAGTGGAGAATACATTCGAGTGTTTCCTAATCTGTTTTTCAGTGGAGGAAGGTTTCCTTTCATTGGGAGGATGGTTAGGAAGGCCCTTGAGCCTTATTGCATCATTTGGCATTAGGCCACATCATCATTTGCCCCTACAGCACAGTTTCTGTCTTGGACTGTGTTATTTTAGGGAGGAGTTGCAAGGGTGGTTTTAGTATACCATTTGGAGAGGAGGTTTTCTAGTGAAGGGATTAGTCTTTTATTTAGAGGATCCATTGGAGGAGGCTACATTATTTTTCATATCAGATCAACCACATCTTTCCCAATGTATTGTTGTAGTGAATCTTCAGCCCTAGGAATTTGATTCCCATCTTGTATATTGGTGTATTTCTGAAAAACCTCTTGGGTTTCTTTGTTGGAGGTTGTATAGAGCTTAGATCTGCATTTGTTGTATCTTTTGAGGCATATATCAGCCCATTATCTTTTGTGTACTCATTTTCTGTAGCAGTACTCTCATGACTGCATTGTAGAAATCTTCCAGCATTTTGATATAGTAGCAACACCTCATTCTTGAGGGTTTTCTTCATTGGAGGCTTGTTGTATCTTGTTATATGCTTTTTGGTCCATTATATTATACATGTTTGTTTTTTTTCTGATAAATAAGAAGGCTCCATATTGGTGTCATGTATTTATGTGATGTTTTACACTGCTATTCCAACATTTTTTTCTATATTCCTGCTTTTCCCATTTGGGAATATTACACTCATCACCACCATCTATATCATATTCCACTTCCACCAAAAATACCACTCACACTAACTCAAAATCCCTAAGTGGAAAAACTCCATTACTCAAATTGGACATAAGTTTGAATTACCCATGCACAATGGTGAGGTAAATGCAGAGAGGTTGGACAATTGGATACGTCAATTGGAGGTGTATTATAGAATTCAAAACCTTCATGAAGATGACATAAAGATCCAGTTAGCTTCATTGAGGCTAGAAGGAGCAACACTAGTCTAGTGGGAAGAAAAGACTCAAAATGAAATGTGAATTCATGGTAAGATATCCATTTCTTGGGTTCATTTTATTTCTTCCATTAGAAGATAGTTTTATCCTTTAGCTTACATGAAAAAAGATATTATGAGTTGTCAAAATTTTATATAGATAAAGGGTCAAACAATTCAAGAGTATACCTAGAAGTTTAGAAAGAGAGATTGTTTGTTAGGAGTAATTTTGAATTCACAATATACACTCCTGAAATACATTGAAGGTTTAAATTCCTATTTGAAGCATACTATTCTTATGTTTAACCCAAGAAATTTAGACGAAGTTTGCGTACAAGCCACACACTTAGAGGCAAGGGGAAAATAAGGCATAGAGGAGAAAGAGGAAAGTGAGGGTAAGGGAAAGGAAAGTTTTATAGAAGAGGAAAAAGAAATAGTTCTATAAAAAAAGACAAGGAAAAACTCATATGCAAAAAATGTTCAAAGACTGGCCATGAAGAATACCATTGTTGGAAAATTCATCCAAAATTGAAACCAAATAGATTGAAATTCAAAGAGAAGGAGATGAGACAAAAATTACTGCCATGGGTTTGAAAGGAAAACATGTTGCAAGCACTAGTTCTTCAAATTTTTCAAATGATACTCATGATAAAGATATAAATTTTCCATATTATATTTGTCTCTAAACATACCAATATTGATACACTTTTTGATAGTGGGTCATAAGCTAACATGATTCCCGAAGATTTGGTTAAGCAACTAGGCCTTGAAACAATTAGACATCCAAGACCATATCCTTTGGGTTGTGTTAGCACTGATATTTTCATCCCACCCATCCCACCTTATTTTACTCTACTTTCACCTCATATCCATCATTTTCATTGACCTTAATTCGTTTTTTAACCATTTTTCCCAACGGTGCCCAAGACATCATTGTTCACAAGCACTAAAACCTAATTTCCTCTCCCATTGAGCTAGGGTTTGCTATGGAAACGTGAAATTTGAGCATAGGATCCATAAGGTAGGTCATATCAGTAAGTATGAGGCCATTCTAACTCATAAGATAATTTCTCCATCATTTACCAAGAAGTCATTCCAGGAGACAAATCATTGGCCACACATAAAGCTGGTTTTTCTACAAACTGTGTTTCTAACCAAAAAAGATGAATTTGAAAAAAGTGAGAGATTTTTTTTTCCATAATAGGTCAAGGAAGAATAATTTCCTTCATATTTTACATACGTGTCATGGTTTTAGAGAAATTTCAAAAACACAGGTGCCACAGGAGAGTTGCTACACTTCTGGAGGGACCTTGGAAAAAACAAGTTTTCTTATAGCTGGAATGTCGAAATCACTTTCTTGATAATTAAAATGATAACTAGACAAAGAGATATTTCAAATGAGCTATCATGAGCTAAATTTTGAGTTGAGGAAGGCATCAAAAATTTTCTTGCAACAACACTTTGCATTTCTGCACCCTCATTCAGCACTTTTTGGCAAGTCTTGGGAAAACACGATTTTGACAATGAAAATCAACTCCAATCAGAAAATCAAAGGTATATTTGGAAATTATACTTGAAGGGATTTCCCACGAGCTATCTTGGGCCCAATTTGGACACCAATAAGGCCTCCAAATGTGGTCTTCAAAGGGGTGAAAATTCTATGTTTTTGAGTATTTTTGCTCTCAGAAAATTTTCCAAAGGCGCAACGACCTGCACGTTGCGCTCTTTTTTGGGGCCTCCAATTGACAAATTACCACCACCAGAAGGTTGATAATGTTGAGGAAATCAACCTTAGAAAGTTTCAGAATATTTGGAGGAAACCTAGTCCCTCAAAAATGCAAAAAACAACCAAAATTTCATGTTTCTGCCTCCTTTTTGGCCTTGTCACTGCGCGTTTACCAGTCTTGGGAGATCAAGTGCTTTACAGGGAAAAATGAGCACCATTTTGGAAACTAGAGGTATATTTGGAAACTAGACTCAGATGTATTAACAATAAGCTATCATGGAGCTGATTTAGACACCGAGAAGGCACTCAAAACCATCTTTTAAAACAGGCTATTTTTTCTGCTTGCACGCTACGCGTTTACTAGGAAATTTCTAATTTTCACAGTCTTTAGCAATTTTTCTCCAGTTTTAATTTTCACCTTGGGAAATGAGAAATTACTAATGTAAATGGTCAAGATGAATGTAAAATTCATGTTTTTACTTTTATCTAGGGTAGATACATTAGGTAAGTCAATCAGTTGAGGTGTAATGAATCAGTTCCTAGAGATAGGAATGAGTCACTTTTTTCATCCTACACTCTAGCTTTCAATTCAAATTTTCATTTAATATCTCCCTCACCTCATGGATTATACCCCTGAGGATGAGACGAGGTTGTTTGAGGTCTATTTAGCTCAGGTTTTCAGAGGAGAGAGGTTGGAGTTGGCATCATTTTGAGAGTTTGTGTATTGATCAAGAAACATTTTGGCCTGGATATTAATGACAAATTGCAACTATTTCTTTGGGATTCATGTGGTATGAATGTTTGACATAGTCTTTTCCTCTCTGATCATTTGTATGAATGTATTGTAAGCCCATAAACCTTTTCATGTCTATGATATGCTTAATTTCAAGTTGAAAGGTAGAATTCATGTTTTTCATGCTCCATTTTGGGAGATTTTGCATAATTTGTCCATTTTCTTCAGTTTAGGGAGAATTTATCTCATATTCTCTTCCTAGATTCTATTCATCTCACCAAATCACCTCCAAATGTTGAGCATTCTACCTACCTTGTCCCATCGAATGGAATGCAATTACATCTCATTGGCCAAAATCTAGTCCCCTTGACCTAATCCTTATTTAGTGAGCCCAACCCCAATCAAAACAAACCTATGCATTTTATAGCTAGCCTAAAACCTTTTTCATCCAGCCCTCTTGGCTGTGATTTTTGTGGAGAGAGCCCTCTCTAACTTGGTAGGGCTAGATACCAAGTCAAAAGCTTGGTCTGTGGTTACCTCTGTTGGGATTCTTTTTTCAGCCTTGGGAATCTGGGGGAGTGATAATAGGTTGGATTTGTAAGAATGCAAACTTGCAGGTTACAAGGAAGTGGTTACTAAGATTCGCCATAAACTCAAACTTTCTTGATGAAGTTGAGCTTGATGTGGTACCACTTGAAATATCTGGTATTGTATTGCGAAGTCCTTATCTGTATGATAGGAAATTTGTATTTCATCACCATGATAACAAGTACCACTTGTGTAAGGATGGTATTTAGTACATAATTAGAGCACATAAGAAGAAGACAAGTTTGTCTCTTATGCATGCAAGTGAAATGAAGAGGATAGTGAATGCAAGTTATAACTTGAAATTATTGATGATCAAACAAAGAGATGTATTTAATCACACTTTTCATAAGGATGCTTATGCTTGTAATGAGTTTTTTTGGGATGTTAACAAGTTGCCTTCGAAATAAGGTGAAAAACATTTGCAGTAGTCAACAGTAGCGTTGAGCGGTGTTGGAAACAAGATGTTGGTGCAAGAGGGTGCAAAGGTAAAAGAGAAAGTGACAAAATAGCTTGGAAAAGAAGGTATGGGTTCCAAAAATGATATTTTATGGTTTCTAAAAGTTACATGGAAATGGCGAAGATACTTGGTCAAGAGTTGACGCAAGTACGAGGCAAAAGCAGCTAAAAATCGCCATGGTAACAGTGTGCAAGGTGAGAAAGTTTCTAATTTTTCTTTGATTATTGACCAAGGTAGGAACAAGATGGTTTCTGCAAAAATATATTGATGTTCTACAAATTTAGAAATGTTGCAGCATGATGGTGTCAATGACAGCAAGAGAAGGTCACAAGAATCAAGGAGAAAGTTGAATTATTGTAAGAAGCTCCAAATGATGAAATTGGAAAAATTTCAATGGATAGAGGCTGGAAGGGTGGCAGAAAAATCCCCTAATCCACATAATTAGTAATTAAGAGAGATTTTGGGGTCCAAAAGGCTTCTAGTGGGGAGGACTGATAAGGTGCTGAGTATT
Source organism: Pinus albicaulis (assembly GCA_034641835.2). Lineage (NCBI taxonomy): Eukaryota > Viridiplantae > Streptophyta > Pinopsida > Pinales > Pinaceae > Pinus > Pinus albicaulis. The sequence goes on along the minus strand of CM076584.1, from coordinate 223,003,573 downwards.
TAGCTCAAAACTCAAAGTTTTCATAATTGCTCAAAACCAGGACGATAGCGTAGAGCTCATAACTAGGATTCCAACGCAACTCATTTCATCAAAATCCAAGTTCGTATGAGTAAGTTATGTATTGTTTTCCATTTACTCATACAACTAAAAAATTGCAGAATTGGATAGGTTGCTGACATGGTAGCCTAGGCAACAAAAAAAAAAATCTTCTGGGAATATTCTTCAGGTTTTTGCCAATGAGGCTATGACAAATGGCATTTTCTAATTCGCCAGTTTGGTCTATGTGGGTGAAATTATTTTAATGGTTCTAAGGTGGAATTGTATTTTTTTTTAATTATGATTTAATATTAAATATATATACTTATACATATAATATAATATAATATATTACATGTTTAAAAAATATTATATATATTATATAATATAATATATATTATATATACATTAAATTTTAAATTAAATCACATATCGTGCCAAACTTTCGATGGGTTAAAACATACATGAAAAGTCCGCATTCAAGGTCATAGTTCGATGGAATAATTATAATGAAAAGTCTATGTAATTAATTTTCCAAGGTCCATGTATGAACCAATGGTTCGATGGGTTTAAATAATACCATGGTTCGTTGCAATATAATATATGGTAAAATATATGGAATGGGGCAGGGTCGGGTTTGAACTCCGGACCTCCGCCCCACAAGCCACCACGTTAACCAATGAGCCACAAAGAGAATTTTGAAAAGAAATGCTACAAACATATAGTTAAACTTTCATGTGTGGGACCTGTTAGGGTCCTATAATAATTAGGATCATAATTTTGAATTGAATATGTTAAGTCTTGTACTATTTTACATACCTTTGCATTTCTGCAAATGTTTTCCATTTTAAAAATATGAAAAGAGGGTATGTCCTAAAAGAATAATCAATGGACCAAAATAAATAAAGATGAAAAAAGATATAAAATGTGAACCCCATAAAAAGAAGCAAAACTAAATTCTGAAAGTGTTGCAAATTCAAATGCCATTACTTTTAGTTTGATTTAATTTTACAAATAACTTGTGTGCAGCTTGTTCAAAATGCCACAATTCATGATGATCATACAATCTAATCTTGATCATTCATGCCTTTAAATTTTATGTTATGAGTGTTAGTGAATAAAGATCTGACCAAACCATTTAATCTTGGAAAATCAGTAGTTAGGTAGAGAATAAAAATGAGCTCATAAGTTTAATCTGAGCCATTGGAAGATATAAGGTTAGAAATAAGTTATTTTGCTTATCAAAAGAAAATAAAAAGGTCAACAAGCTCAAATGCACCCAATAAAGGAAAGAGAAAATGTTAGGATAAAAAAAAGGGTAGGTAGAATACTTTTCAAAAGTTATATAAGCATCATTATGCTTATCAAAAATATCTTTCTAACCCTTTCCCCTTGCTAAAAAAACCCTTTTCCCCTTTGGAAACAATTTCCCCTTGCTAAACCCATTTTCCCCTCCAAAAAACCCTTTTCCCCTTTGAAAACCCCCTTTCCTCCTTAAATAAAACTTTATGTTTTCAATAAAACACAAAACCCACTTTTTCAAATTTTAAAAGAACAAAAAGATCAATTGGACCCCACTTCATTTAAACCCCCCCCCCCCCCTCCCCTCTATAATTTGAAACCTCCGCTTAATGAATTTAATTAAACTCCATTTTAGTTTAACCCTCCACATATCTCTTTCCCGACACTACCTAATTTGAAATATTTGGCAAAATTACGCTTGTTGTTCGATCATCACTGCGAAAATCTAACAGCCAATAATCCATTTCGAACTCCCTGACGTCCAGTGTTTAAAACCAAAGGGGGGGGTGCAAAATGGGTGGTTTTATTGGCCCACTCCCTTGCCACGCGACACCACCTCATTTTATCGCACCCCCTCCTTCCCAAACCACCAAACCACCAAACCACCCCGTGCCATGTGATAAACCACCCTTCGACTTGTGATAAACCACCAGTTTTTAAAATAATAAAACCTTGCTATTTAGTTATTTCCCTATATCTGTTGAACTTGCGAAAAACACTGAAGCCCACTCACCTCCCTAAAGACCTTTTTTTTCATTATAGGTAGTTTTATTTTTGTTGTGCAGGTGATTAATGGAACCAGGAGATGGAGGAGAAGCCTGATACTAGTTCCATCCTTCTTACTCTAGATTCACATGATAGGAATTTGAAATACAGAAGGATTTGTCATTAATAAAGCCTTTAGCCCAATCAAAACAAATTCAAACTCTAGAAAACTTCTTTTACCTGCAGCATGAGGTAAATCACCATTTTTTTAAATAAACCTATGTTTGCCAAATATTCAGAGGAAGATGATATTTACCGTAAGATGATGAAAATAAAAACCCCAAATGAAGAAACATGGGATAAATGGTGTGATTTAGCATAAAGGGTGAAAAAGCATACATGTAAAAGATGTACAGATGAAAGAAACAAACAAGTAACATCAAAAAAAGAATCAGGGCCAGATATTAGTCAGTTGAAAGGTGTCACTATATTTTTGCATAAAGATATTTTATTTTCCTAGAATAAATCCTAGTGAATTGACAGGATATTTTTTTTAAAGCTTTGTATAAATACTTCATCATTTGAAGTATCAAGTGTGGATTTCTAAATATTTCCATAGATGACTGATTTCTTGCCTGAGGGATATTGTACCAACTTCCAGTTGATAAATAGAACAAGTTATACAGAAACTTCTTTACACGATTCATGTGTTGAGCTATCTCAGTGAAGTATAAATTTCAATTGTTCATGTTCTCTTTCTAAGTATTCCATAAAATTATATGTGTTCTAAATTTGAATGTTATAACAGGAGTTTTACTGTAGAATTTGCTTAAAACATTACACTCTGCTTTTAATTGTTATATGTTTCTATGTTTCTTCTGATATCTGGTTTAGAGAATTATTAATTGCCCTCTGATCTCGATTGAATTTTTTCACCCTTCTTCATTATCTGGTTTAAGGAATTCTTAATTGCTCCTTTATCCTGATTGAAAAACCACTTCACCATTTAGACTTGAGATCTGATATTGCTCACCTATCTTTCCTTGTAACACTTTCTTCATAATTTTATTTTTTTTTGTTAAAATGGAAAAGCACATTCATCTAAATCATTAATTCCACCAACCAATCAGAATCAATCCAAATTAAGCATACATAACTAGCCTAAAAATCTATTAAATAAACAAGTTAAATCATATAGAGAGAGCCCTCTCTAAGTTTAGGAAGGCTAGATCCTAAGCTCCAAAAGTGGTTTTGTGGTTACCTCTGATATTACTTTTTAACGCTTAGAACAACCTTTGGAAATTTAGGAGTGATAACATATTGGCGACCATACTGGGGAAAAATTAGTTCCTAGTTAGAAGAAATCTCAAAGGAAACAATTTTCTTTATTTTTCCCGTTAAGGTTATAAAGGGTTGTTTGAAATTATCATTATAAGTTAAAATTCTGGCTTCTAAAAGAACATATTATACAAGGGCTCATCCTGATCCACAACCTGCTACAATTGTTGATGATCCTGACAGAATTTTAAGAAAACCTAAAAAACTAGAGAGTCAAGGAAGTAGTAGTGAGTTAATTAAATAAAATTCACTTCCTAAGGAGTTATCAAGCATACATGATATTCAATTTGATTTATCATTTCAGCATTCTTTATTTCATAACAAATCTGAAAACTTAGTCCATGATATTGTAATAGACCCCAATTTTATTCAATTTATTGAATCAAAGAAGGACACTATACAACTTGATTTAGATCACCATGTTCTAGATACTTTTGACAAACATAATGTTTTAACCTCAACTTTGATAAAATATATAGACGAAGCCTATTTTCGACAGTTAGTTGAACTAGCTACCCTAATTGCTGCTGCCCCTAAGTTCTCTACAATATCTTCAGAAACTGTAAATACAACTTCATTCAGTTCCTCCTCACCTATAATATCCACCATGGTTCATTCCACAAATCCATTCATACCTAAACTTCCTCTCCAACCTAATGTTTCAAGTTCATCTTCAAGCACCACTACTTTACCTCCTAGTCAAGCTAAAGTATTAGCCATGGCAGCCAGATTTTCCCCTTTGGCCTTACAGGCCCCTTTACATGCCATGCCACAAGATTATCAGAGTAAAAATTTTCAGTTCGATGGTACTGGTCAGGATACTGCTCAACAACATGTAGATAAAATGACAAATTATTTTGAGTTACACGAAGTTGATGATGCCAATGTACAAATGAGATTATTTGCACAAACACTAGCAAGAGATGTTAAAAAATGGTTTAAATCTTTACCTGCTAACCATATTGTTGATTTAGCTACTTTCCACCATTTTTTTATAAATAGATGGGAAAGAAAGAAAAACCCTCTCCGGATATTATTTGAATATGAGAACATTAGGAGATATCCTAATGAATCTGTTCAAGATTACTGCATTAGGTTTAACAACATTTACAATGCAATTCCAGTAAATATAAAACCTCCACCATACTTGGTACTAATTAAATTTCCAGATGTTTTTGATGCTGACATGTCCTAGACTCCTATCAGTTAAGAGAAAGAAACCCTGCAACTTTAGAATAGATGCAAAGTGATGCAGTTAGTGTAGAAGCTAACTTAGTAGCTAAAAGAGTAAGGATGAGGAATGAGAGGAGAGTGACCATTAAGGAAGAACCTTCCACTTCAGATATTAAGATTGACACTTTAGCCAAAAATGTAGAAATACTAATGGATAGATTGGAGAACATGGAAAGCAAACCTCAGTGGGAAAATCAACAAGGTCCCCAAATTAGAAATCTCAACTTAGGAAAGTTCCTAATACTAGTAAATCAAAAGAAGTTGTACCTAATCAACAGATTAGACCACCTTTCCAAGAAAATTATGCTAAAAGTTCACAACAGCATGAAGAAGACCAGGACACCCAGATAAACTTGATGGGAGTAAACAATGAAGATGTTATTTTTCTTACCTAGGAAGAACAAGAATTGTACATGTTAAAACAATTACAATTAGAATCTGGAGAATCCTTTGACTAAAAACAAGGCTATGAATCTGCTATCTACGAAGTTCATAAACAATATAGCCTTAGAAGCAAAAATAGCATAGAGGTTCCTACTAAGAAATCAGTCCACAACCAAAATAAGAAAACAGTAGAAGCTCCTGTGACCAAAATTATACAAATTCTCCCTACAAAAACTCAGAATACTTCTAGCCCAAAGATTGTAGAAATCACATCAACTGCTACTCAAACCATTCCAGCCAAGGAAGTTGAAAACAAAACAGTTGACACACAAATTGAATTACCAAGCGCTGATAAAGAAGACAAAAACACAAAAACCACAATTGGTAAAGATGAAATAATTAAATTAGGCAAAACTCAAATTCCATTCAATATCAAAATTGAGATAGCCAAATTAAGAATACCAGTTCCTTTAACAGATCTGGTGAAAAATGTCTCATACAAAGCACAAATTACTGAAACACTAAACATAGGTGAACGTGAAGATGTTGTCAACCTCAATGATGATCAACCTGAGTTATTATTTGGCCATGTAGTGAATGGAAAACATCAACAGGGGGGTGTCCCTCCATTATACATTAGCTTAAACATTCATGATAAAATCTTACATAATGTTATGTTGGATTCAGGAGCATCTCATAACTTAATGCCTAAAGCAGTCATGGAAAAATTTAACTTAGACATCACCAGGCCCTACAAGGACCTATTCTCCTTTGATTCTAGTCAATTCAAATGCCTTGGCCTGATAAAATATTTGTGCATAACTATAGTCCAGTTCCCAGAAAAGAGTGTCATTATAGACATAGTAGTTGTTTATATCCCTCCTAAATATGGTATGTTATTATCTCGCTCGTGGAGAGAAAAATTACAGGGATCACTGTAATTAGACATGTCATATGCTACCATTTCTGTGTTTGGTCAGCAAAGGAAACTATATAGAGAAACCTTGATGAAATTCATGGTAAGTAGTTCAAAAAGACCATAGAATTACCCCATTTATTCCATGTATTCTGATCTAGACTCATTTATCTTATGTAATTCAGACAATGACAAAGATAAAATCATGGATGTAGAAGAGAAACACAAAAAGGTCAATAGTGAAAACATAACACATGATTCTATGTGGCATTTACATTTTGATGACTCTGTAAATAGATTAGGATCAGGAGCTGGAGTATGGATCTACAATTTATAAAATGATCATTCAGAAGGACATGCTTACAGATTAAATTTCGAATGCACTAACAACATGGAAGAATATGAGGCATTAGTGCTAGGCCTTCAAATCATAAGACAACTTGGAGCTAAAAGAGTTTCCATCATGGGAGACTCATAACTCATTATAAAACAAGTTAAGGGAGAGTACATTACTAATAACCCTAGACTTAGGTGTTACAGAGAAATCATCCTAGACTTGATAAGATGTTTCCTTGAGACTCACTTTTTTGTCATTCCAGGAAAGCAGAATATGCAAGCACATAGCTTAGCCACTTTTGCCAGCACATGCAAGTTACCCTTTCAACCAAATCATCAGTACACAGCTGAGGTAATACATAGACCAACCATACCTGATAATTTAAAGTATTGGAAAATCTTTTCACAAGATAATCAAATCCTTGATCTTATGATTTCTGAAGGAAAATTTCAAAATGGTAATATAAACACTAATTGTACAATAGATTATATCATAAATAATGAAATAGATGTAAATGATGTAAATAATATAGAACCAACTAGATTCACAAAAGTAGAAATAGAACAATTAGAAACAGTAGAAATTGAGGAATTAATCAATGATGAATCAGAAGTTTTAAACCTCAAAGACAACATTTTTCCTAAGGTATTAGCCCCACTAGAAGACCTCTTTGACTCCAATGATGTAGCTAGAAAACCTAAAATGGAGCCTCTAAGGTCAGATATAGAGGAATGCAACATAGGAACAAAGGAAAATCCCAAGCTTATGAAGATATCTAAGACATTACCTCCAGCTGAAAAGCTGAAGTACATTATCTTGTTTAAAGAGTTCCAAGACATCTTTTCCTGGAATTATGAATACCTTAAGTCTTATGATACTAACATTATCCAGCATAAGATACAAATTAAAGAAAATCATAAGCCCTTTAAACAAAAGCTAAGGAGAATTAACCTCATTCTTATGTCGTTAATAGAAAAAGAAGTTAAAAGGATGTAAGATGCTCAAATCGTAACACCCATCAGATATTCTGATTGGGTCTCTAATGTACTCCCCACTAGAAAGAAAACAAGAGACATCAGACTCTGTGTTGATTTTAGAAAATTGACCAAAGTATCACTGAAGGATAACTATCCCCTCCCTAAAATGGACCACATTCTCCAGAGGGTAGTAGGTTCATCCAAAATTTCATTACTTGATGGATTTTCTGGATACAACCAAATCCTAGTCCCCTCCCTAAAATGGACCACATTCTCCAGAGGGTAGTAGGGTCATTCAAAATTTCATTACTTGATGGATTTTCTGGATACAACCAAATCCTAGTCCAACCTTAAGATGAAGCTAAGGCTTCATTCACCACTCCTTCAGGAACTTTCATGTACTTGAAAATGTTGTTTCGCACTGATTAATGCTGGAGAAACATTCCATAGAGCCATGGATATATCCTTTGCAAAGGAAATCCATGAATTTTTAGTCATTTACCTGGATGATATCATAGTGTTTTCCAAGTCAGATAATGAACATCTAGATCATCTAAGAAGAGTATTCATAAAATGTAGAAAGTTTGGCATATCCTTAAATCCTAAAAAGTTATTTTTCAGATTAGAACAAGGAAAACTTCGGGACACATCATTTCAAAAGAGGGCATTAGAATTGATCTAGCTCGAAGAGAAGAAATCCTAAATATCAGTCATCCTAGAAACATTAAATAATTACAATCATTTTTAGGTAAAATAAATTTTCTTAGAAGATTCATCTCTAACTTAAAAGAACTACTTAGAGATTTAAATAACATGTTAAAAAAGGATTTAATACTTAAGTGGACAGTAGAGGCTAAGCAGTCTTTTGAAGTAATCAAAAAAGCCCTTACTAAAACACATGTCCTCATAAGTCCTAATTTTAACATAGATTTCATAATTTTTTCATTTGCTTCATAACACACCATTGCAGCAGTCTTGTTACAAAAGAACAATGAGGGCTATGAAAAAACCATTGCTTTTTTCAGTAAAAATATCAAAGATGCAACACTAAAGTATAATATCATGGAAAAACAAGCTCTTTCTTTAGTGAAAGCCATAAAATATTTCAGAGTATACATTCTATACTCTCACATAATAGCATATGTTCCAAACTCAGTTTTAAAGGAAATTCTAACTCAGAATGGGCCTGATGGAAAAAGAGGCAAATGGATTGCCACAATACTGGAATATGACATTGAGATCAAGCCTACAAAATTAATTAAAGGCCAAGGTTTCGCCAAACTCATGGATGAATCAAACTTTTGAGCCTTAGACACAAATTTGATTTCTGCCATTTGTTATTCATCAGTATTTTTCATTATCTTTGGATGACTAAAGGGTGTTTATAGATTTCTGAAAACAATATTCCATCAATATCTTGAGTTTCGGAAATCTCACTTCCCTCCTTATCCTTATAAACCTATTTTCACTTTTCCTTAGTTGGTCTTCCCAAAGCCACATTGTTTCTCCTAAAAGACTCATCATAGGCTTATACCTCTTATTTTCATCCTTCTTCCCTGCTTGTGACCTCAATGCCCTATTTTTACCCTATAAATAGATTCCATCCTTCCTCTAGGGTTTCTTGTTGTTATCTCATTTCCATGTCCTTTTTGGGAATAATAACCCACAACAAATACTCTTTTTTCACTTGGAAATCTCCAAGCCAAGTTTCAGTCAAGATCAAGTCAAAGAACCCTTCCACTAGGTCATTAGAGTTTCACATGTTTTGAGGTCATCATTGGATGTTTCAGGCATTGATTTTCCTTTTCTAGAATCTAGCTCAAATGTAATAGAATGTAAAGACATGGTTATTCAAGAAGGACCTAAAATATTTCCAAATAATATTACCTCATCAATTCAAAGTCTGCAAATGAGAAAAATGGACAAGGTTTGGCACTTCTGCATGAGTGTTGAAAGTTGTGTCAGCAGAAGGTACTGATGAGGTAATATATCTACTCCTGAATGAAGAAAAGTTGCATCCAAGGAAAGAGGAACACATTGGTCTTATAGATAAATAGGGTTTTTAAATTGATGGTCCAGTTGATTGCCAAAACAGTGATCACTTGCAAAAATGATATGGAGGAAGCATACAAGGCCAGTTTCGCTTCAAATTGTGTTTCTGAAAAAACGGAGATGAAATTAACAACAGGGAGAGAGGTTTTTGTCCCTCATAGGTTAAGTAAGAAAAACCTCCTTCAGTTTTTACACAAGTGTCATGGTTTCGGAGAAATGTCAAATTTACAGGTGCTACAAAAGGTTTGCTGCACTTTTGGAGTGACCTTGGGAAAATAAAGTTTTCTCATAGCTAGAGTGTCCAAATGACTTGCTTGATAGTTCAAATGCTAACTATACTAGAGTATATTTCCAATTAGTTATTATGAGTGAAATTTGGAGTTGAGGAAGGCCTCCAAAAGTTGCCTGCACCAGCACTCTGCATTTCTGCACCATCATTCGGAACTTTTTGACCAGTCTTGGGAGAATCAACTTTTGAGAGGTTAAATCAACTTCAATAATCAAATAAGAGGTATATTTGGAAATTAGACTTCAATATATTTCCAATGAGATATCTTGGTCCCAATTTGGACACCAGGAAGGCCTCCAAATACTGTCTGCAAAAAGGTGTTGTGCGCTCAGAAACTAGCGTTGCACCCTCAACCCTTGGCGTTGCGCCCTCAGCGCTGGCGCTGTGCATTTGAAAAGAAGGGTTTTTTTAGGGTTGAGGCCATCCAATCACTTCAAAGTTCCTCCAAATATTTTCTAAGGTCATCCAATCTCTTTGAAAGGGTAAGTACATCACATGAACCCTATCTTCAAGTTATTTTGGTCACTTCTAAGTCAATGTAAATGAAACCCTAAGTTTCAACCTTGAAATCACTATTTTTTACATTTTCTTCATCTTCCTATAAAGAGTATCAGTCAAAACAAGGGAAATTACATTATTTAAGGGTTTTCATTCATCTTGCTTGTCACAATAGCCATTCCCTTCTTTCTCACTCATTCCTTTCATCTACAAAATTTCAATTTCATACCCTCCCTTCATCTCATTTCACATCAGCCATAGGGTTTCTAAAAACAGATTTTACAATGTCTGAGGGTGAAGGTAGTGGTGGTGAGGCAAAAATGCTAAGGAGGCGTGATCATAAGGGAGGGGCCCTGCCTTCTTCACCAAAAAAGAAGGTACATAAGGGCAAACAAAGGATGGTAGGAGAAGATGTACATGAGGTAGCCATTCATGGTGAAGATGATCTCCATGAGATAGAGACTGATTTTGACCTTGTTGATTTAGATAATGAGCATGATGATGAGGCCTTCAAAATGATTTTCAAGCAGAAGGATGCCCCAAATTAGTGAGCTTCAATCCAACTTAGAGAGATATGAGTTTATCATTGCATACTATGAGTAGGAAAATGAATAACTCAAGACCAAGAAAGACATCATGGAGATTCAATTTCTCAAGGAAAAAAGATAATAAAACAAGGAAAAGGGCTTTTTTGATGAGGCCTATGAAATTTATAGTGAAACCAATGAGGCAGAAGAAAAGGTGCCAAGAAAAAGACCTAGGAGTAGAGGGCTAAAAAGAGCTCTAGAAAGGAAAGAGGAGGTTGAGCTTGCTAATGAGCTCACATTGAATGAAAAATCTTCCATCATTGTAAATAACGACCGGGAGAAATGGTTTGACAGGACCAACCAGCATCTTGAGAAGCTCTTGGATAAGGAAAACAAGGACAAATGACATATTTGGAAAAAGGGCCAAGAACTACTTCAAGAAAAACCAAATTGCAAGCTCAAAGCTACAAAAGGCCAAATCAAGACTTTAAACCCTAACCAAGAAAAATGAAGGGGAAAAGCTTAATATCCTTGCTGATGTGTCCATCCAAGCATCCAAACCATGATCAGCAAGCTAATTTCCAAATTTTGGCACCTTGTGCATATTTTTTTATTTTTGGATAGTTTGGCTAGCAGAAAAAAGGGCCAAACGCGTAGTGCCACTAGCGCTGCACTCTTTTTTGGGGCACTCAAATAAAAAATGGTTTACATATTCATGATCCTTATGGCAAGTACATCATCCACAAAACATTTCAGCTCATTTGGAGCAAAACTAGTCCCTCAAAATGCAATATCCCAAAAGGGAGAATGGAGTAATACTTAAACACAATATAAGAACTGTAGAAAGATAAACAATAAATCTTAAGACAACATTAGAAATTACAAAGAATTTGATCCATTTTATTATATTGGATAAGATTCAGTTACACAATGTGAAAAAGATGAGGAGATCTAGCCAAAAACATGGTCTAGAGTCACCCAACAAACATGCTACAATAGGTACAGCGTAACTGGAGAGTCACTAAAGCAAATACTGTGTTGTCCCTTCAACAGAATATGATCATATGACTGTAGGCTGAAAAGTAAAATGCAGATCTACTCAAATATAGAGCTTAGATGATGCCAAGATTCAAGATCTGGCCAATGTGATGGATTCCCAAGATAACCCAGAAAGGATTTTCCAGATCTACAACTTTGGAAAATCACCTCCCTAGGATTTGATCCTTGATCTGTTGGGAAATACAGATCTGAAGCTAGATCTGTCAAATAGATGGCTGAAATTTTTTGTAATATTAGATGTAAGCTTGAAGGGTTGATCCCTTCTTCAAATCTACAAGCTAGAAGCTCTAGATCTAGCTTCTCAATCCTCCAATAATGATTACAGCTACTGCAACACAACTGAAAATAGAAACTATGTTGTGAAGGAAAGAGAGGCCTTCTGCCTACTGAAAAATGTTGTAATAAACTCCAGGTTGATGGAAATATTGATGGCAATGTGAGGGGATGATCCCTCACAGGATTACTAGCTGAAATGCTAGTAACTTCCTTCCTCCTTTTGGATCTGCAAATTGGACACCGTAATTCTTGAAGGAAATATTGTTGCTAGGAGGTTAATAACCTTTGGCCTGATGCGAGATCTAAAATGGAGCTCTGGGAATTCTGATATATAAGCCCAAGGTAATAGGAATAAACCCTCACCATTTCTCCAGCTGAAGTACTGAAGACAACTTCCACCTTCCAAACTGATCTTCAGAAATCTGCAATTTCTGAATATGAGTGTTCTGCAAAAAGTAGAGAAAGGAGATGTGGCACCAATGCCTAATGTAGAATGAATTACAATACTCTTTCTAGAGATACTCTAAGAAAGAGATGGGATTCCCGACCAGGAACACCCTGTGCTAAACAGCCCGAGAAAGCAATGGAATGTCACATGACAATTCCAGATCTGAAAAGATCCTTACATCAATAATAACCAGTATACCTTCATCCTTGCCTTCCTCTTCTTTATATAATGTTTGAGCCTTCCCATGCCTTGGCCCTCATCTAGACTACGCTATGCATGTGGACCAAATCCTCCATGTTTGACTGCGTTGTATGACCAAATCATCCATCATGTCTAGGTGCAATTTACACATTCTCCATCATGTGTGCTTTAATTGCACAACATCCTCCACCACTTTATCATGAATGTTCCATGATCTTCTGTTTGAAATCTTCAAGATCTTAGTTGACTGTATCAACCTCCATGATCTATCTCAATTAATGAGACATAATCTCCAATTCCATTCACATTAGTAGTTGCTCAACTACCTTATTATGTAGATCTAGGCTTAATTAATCCACATTCACACAAAAAAAGTGGATATTTATTTATATTGAGGATTATGGGTCCCTCCACCCTTTTATTTACTTAATTCATTAAGAAAGTTAAGAAATTTAATATTCCAAATATTAGGTGAAAATTTAGGAATATTACAGTCCTCCCAGGTAAAATGTTGCTTGTCCTCAAGCAAATCCATCTATTCCCCTCCAAATGGCATCCACATAAGGAAGGCTTCCTCCATTTGCTGCAATGTGTTATGTATGTTTGGTTCCAAGGTTGTATTTCAAAAACATATAGAATGACCTTTAACTGTATGGTTAGATGTCCTCCCTCCATCATGAAGTACCAAGTGACAACCATACGAGTTCCAACTTCATCATTAATACATGAGATACACAAAATAAAGTGGCTCTTTCCACAAAGGAAAAGCTCCATATCACAATACATATATTCATCCCATGTTTTATGAATTTAATTGAGCATTGATATGCTCTCATCCTTAGCCCTATTGACCTTGTTGGATCCAAGCATAATTCCAACTTTATGCAAAAGAAGAAGGGAAGGAGTTATATGGGTAGACAAAGATGTCAAACCATATTCTCCTAATATTAACCATCGGAGTAAGGCCCTTTTCTTCCATCCTCCATCTCCTCCATGTAATATGGACAAGCCAAACTCCCCCAAAAGCAATCAAAGAAACAAGATATCTTGCTGCTTTCTCTCCTCCTCATGTGCATCATGAAGCAAAAACATACTAATGGACATATGGAATGTTACATCAGCCCAATAAAAAGAAACATCATCAATGCACATCATGAGAGCATCATGCTAAGCTTTATCCAATACAAAACACATAGACATAGGAGATGTCATGTGGTGGCCAATCTCTCTCAAGGAAAACCAAAATGAACATGCCTTATTTTTCTGCATTCTATCATTGATACACAAGGCATGAATCAGAAGAATATGAGCTATTGGGTGGTAACCATACTCACCCAAGAGTAGCCAATGCAACCATGCCTCCTTATTCATTTCATAAGTGTTCTTCAAGGCATGGATCAAAGAAATAGGAGCCTGTGGGTAGTGAAAAAAATATCCCAAGGGCAACCAACGTAACCAAGCTTGCTGGCTCATGTCATAAATATGCAAGTGGGCATACAACCCTTTGCTTATCATCCTCACCCACTCACCCCAATATGGAAGATGAGTGATGTGTTGCATAATCATGGTATCCTCGCTTTGTAGAATACCATATTCCCCAAACTGATGAAGAACTCTGCACTTCATGAAATGTTGAAGTGCACCTCCAATGAGATCTCTTAATGAGACCTTATTCTCATCCATGGCCTTCCAAAACCAATGAGGTTCCGTATCTACTGTAGGTAGAAGTCTCTCTTTGAGCTATGAGATTATCATTTAGAAAGTGTCATCAAGAAAGGAGAAAATATTTCTCATATCTAGATGTCTACCATTCATCATCTTGTCCTCAATTGCTTCATGAGTGAAGCTACCTTCAGAATTCTCCAAGAATAATGGGGCCTCATCATTATTACTACTACTAAGTGACAACGCTATAGATCTACAAGCTAATACATTTACTATCTCAAATCAAGGTACAATACTGATCTCATGACCAGTCATTGTACACATGATCATGCTCATCCCTTCTTCTGAAACTCTATACTTCAACTCAAGAGGTTGAATGTAGTCCATCCATGATAAAACAAGATAGTTTTTCATCTCCTCCTTGATTAGATCAAGGGTCCTCTGCGTTGTGATAGTTTGCTGCTTCAAAATAGCATTTGGATCTAACCCTTGGTCATGCATTGGCCCTGATGACATGTCCCCATAAGTTTCAATAAGATCTACTGAAATAATAGGTGATGAATGTGTATGCATATCTTGGATCAATTGATATGTGGGAACCTCTTGATAAAACACAAGAGTTCCTCCAACTAGGACAATGGTGTCTCCAACTACTGGTAAGAGAGATGGCTGCTCTTCTTCAAGTGTACCAACACTGGAATATTCCTCCTCCTCCTCATGCATCTCCTAAATCATGCATGGGATTATAAGTGTCAAGAGCTCAAGACTATCTTGAAAAGTTGCAAGTTTCTCTTCTCCTAATGCAAGTACTTCTGCAGCTGGTGGTGAATGTAGTGACTCCTTTTCCAGAGTGACAAGATAGACATCCTTTTTTATTTCCTTGGGGAATGTCACTTTGTGACACATCTCTAGTTTCCTCACATCAAATTCCTTCCTTAACTTGTGAAAGAAATTTGAATATTTAGTCACCTTTTCATGCTCCATGTGACCAAACCACCAATCATTGGCTTCATCTAAAAGATGAAGTGCTGCAATCTAAACAACCTCTCCTTCAGCTACAGGATGTAGCCTGAAAAATGCATCTAAATCTCTCCTCCAAGCTCTAACAGTGCTTGAGGAAGATCCATAAAATGTAGGCAAATAGAATCTATTATGCCTCTTCCTTCTATTGCTGCTATAGGATCCTCTTTCTTCTTTGATTTTGAAGAATTGTTGGAGATTTAGCTTCTCCTTGAATGCTCTAGACTGTGCTTTGTACTCTTCAAGATATAGACTGAGAGTCTCATGAGTCTCAGGTTCATTCCTTTCTTCATTTCTACACCTTTCACCTTCTCCAAAGAAAGTGGGCATAGTGGATCTATGGGGAGATCTAGGAGTCTCTAGTTTTCTTCTTTGCTAATAGGAAGTTCTTGGTTTTTCCTCATCACATCTTCTTCTTGGATCTTCTTTCTGTCCTTCCTTATTCATTGGATTGACCTCATTGGAGAGATATTTCATATATCTAAAGAAAGGAGTGGCATAATTTTCATCCTCCATGATAGATATCATCTATCTAATTTTTCCTTTGATGTAAAAGATGAAGTGTCCACAACCTGAACTAAAGATCATGCTCTGATACCATTGTAATATCTCAAAATGGAGAATGCAGTAATACTTAAACACAATATAAGAACTGCAGCAAGATAAAAAATAAATCTTAAGACAACATTATAATTTATAGAGAAGCTGAGCCATTTTATTATATTGGATAAGATTCAGTTACACAATGTACAAAATATGAGGAGATATAGCCAAAAATATGGTCTAGAGTCACCCAACAAACATGCTACAATAGGTACAGCATAATTGGAGAGTCATTGAAGCAAATACTGCGTTGTCCCTTCAACATAATATGATCATATGACTGTAGGCTGAAAAGGAAAATGCAGATCTACTCAAATATAGAGCTTAGATAATGCCAAGATTCAATATCTGACCAATGTGATGGATTCCCAAGATAACCCAGAAAGGATTTTCCAGATCTACGACTTTGGAAAATCACCTCCCTAGGATTTGATCCTTAGTCTGCTAGGAAATATAGATCTGAAGCTAGATATGTCAAATATATGGCTGAAATGTGTTGCAATATCAGATCTAAGCTTGAAGGGCTAATCCATTCTTCAGATCTACAAGTTAGAAGCTCTAGATCTAGCTTCTCAATCCTCCAATAATGATTACAACTGTTGCAACACAACTGCCAATAGAAACTGCGCCGTGAGGGAAAGAGAGGACTTCTGCCTACTGAAAAATGCGGCAATAAACTCCAAGCTCATTGTAATACTGATGGAAATGTGAGGGGATGATCCCTCACAGGATTAATAGCTAAAACACTAGTAACTTCCTTCCTCCTTTTGGATCTGCAAATTGGACAACATAATTCCTGAAGGAAATACTACTGCTAGGAGGTCAATAACCTTTGGCCTGATGCGAGATCTAAAATGAAGCTCTGGGAATGCTTATATATAAGCCCGAGGTGATAGGAGTAAGCCCTCACCAGTTCTCCAGCTGAAGTACTGAAGACAACTTCCACCTTCCAAACTGATCTTCAGAAATCTGTAATTTCTGAATATGAGTGTTCTGCAGAAAGTAGAGAAAGGAGATGTGGCACCAATGCCTGATGTAGAATTAATTACAATACTCTTTCTAGAGCTACTATAAGAAAGAGGTGGGATTCCCGACTAGGAACGCCCTGTGCTAAACAACACTTGCAATCTCTGCTAAACAGCCCGAGAAAGCAATGGAATGTCACATGACAATTCCAGATCTGAAAATATCCTTACATCAAGAATAACCAGCATACCTTCATCCTTTCCTTCCTCTTCGTTATATAATGTTTGAGCCTTCCCATGCCTTGGCCCTCATCTAGAATGTGCTATGCATGTGGACCAAATCCTCCATGTTTGACTGTACTGTATGACCAAATCATCCATCATGTCTAGGTGCAATGTACACCTTCTCCATCATGTGTGCTTTAATTGCACAAAATCCTCCATCACTTTATCATGAACGTTCCATGATCTTCTGTTTGAAATCTTCAAGATATTAGTTGACTGTATCAACCTCCATGATCTATCTCAATTAATGAGACATAATATCCAATTCCATTCACATTAGTAGTTGCTCAACTACCTTATTATGTAGATCTAGGCTTAATTAATCCACATTCACACACAAAAAGTGGATATTTATTTATATTGAGGATTATGGGTCCCTCCACCCTTTTATTTACTTAATTCATTAAGAAATTTAAGAACTCTAATATTCCAAATATTAGGTGAAAATTTGGGAATATTACACAAAAGGACCAAAAACCACCTAAAAAACACCTTTCTACCCTCTTTTCAGTACTGGTGCTGCGTCTTGAGCAGTCTTGGGAGAATGGATTTTTGACTAGGAAAATGGGCCCCAATATGAAAACTAAAGGCATATTTGGAAGCTAGATGGGACAGTATTTTTAATGAGCTATCATAGAGCTCATTTGGACACCGAGAAGGCCTCCAAAACTCAGCTGCAAAACAGGTGATTTTTCCAGATTTGGCTACGAGTTTGACTTGGCACTGCGCCCTTGAACCTTGGCATTGCGCCCTTGCCAAAAATTCAACAAAAGACACTTGGAGTTATTTTGAAATTTATTGAGAGGCCTTAAAGGTCAAATTATTCCCAAATTAGCTCAGAGGTTAGCTTAGAAGTTATTTTTTGCATTTATGGCAAAGAACAGAGGCAGCAGAGAAGAAGCAGAGGCAGCAGAGAAGAAGTAGAGGCAACAAAGAAAAAGCAGAGGAAGCAAAGGAAATGAATTGATGTAAAGAGCTATTCAAGGTGCAGAGTAGTGAAGAAGTTTTGCATTACATGAGATTCTGTAATTGGGGGTCTAAATGGGTCTATGATGTTGTAGTGTGCAATTTTGAGGTATGGTGTGTAAATAAACTCTGTGGCAAGGTTTTTGTGTCGAATAAATAAACTCTGTGGCGAGGGTTATGTGTGGATAGACCGTTGAACCCGCAGTGGAACAC
The DNA here is from genome assembly GCA_034641835.2 of Pinus albicaulis. Taxonomy (NCBI): domain Eukaryota; kingdom Viridiplantae; phylum Streptophyta; class Pinopsida; order Pinales; family Pinaceae; genus Pinus; species Pinus albicaulis. The sequence continues at coordinate 222,985,278 of CM076584.1, read as the reverse complement.
AAATTGACTATGTGGAATGTATGAGCCGTGATTCAGTGTGGGATTTGAATAAATTGATGCCTACTGAAAGTCATTAGTTATGCGTAGCCATACCTGTAGTTACTAGCAAGATAAATTACGGTGGAAGATTGTGATGAAAGGTGTCGACTCTGTGTAATGGCTCAATCTCTGAACTCTGGTAGGCAATGATGTCGTGGTATTGATTATCCCATGAGTTTCGGGGTTAACAGTTTGATAGAACCTCTGTACATTAAATAGGCAGCGGAACTCGGAGCATTAGAGCGGAATTGAATACGACAATACATTGAAGTATGAGCGATTTGTTTTAATAAAGGCGGAAGGAACCATAGTCATATATATAACTGAAATATGATGAAAAGTTATATGTATATGAAATCATGGAGGACCGGAACCTGGAGTAAAGCAACGAAACCACGAGTAGGAACGGGGAACAGTGACGGCGGTTTCTGGTATTTTTCACACCACTTTTATATGGAAGGTGGTATCTGTGGAATCAGAGCGATTCCATTAGGATTTGGCCGCGTGTCCCAAGCGGTTTTGATTATAATGAAATTTCGCGCATTAACGATCGGCGGAAGATGCCCAGCGAAATGAATAAGATCCGTTGATCTGGGCAAAGGCTATCCAACAGTGGGCAATCACAGGACTTGCACGAGGTTTAATAAAGGTGCGTGGATGATAAGTCATGTATGTTGTGTGCATTCGATTGGCAGTTGATGGCATTGTGGGCCCGGTGGAAATATACATAATGAAGTTGGGTTATTAATTTATTATAAGGTTCGACGGAGTATATTAAAAGAATTTTATCATGGTTCACAAGTTCATAAGGGTATGCGATGTACTGTGGGATTTCGTTAATAATTGAAGAACGTCGCAACAGGTATATGGATATATTGTGTGGGTTAATATATGTATGTGCTGAGGGTCAATTTGCATGGTTATAATAGTTGTATATGGTTAAGTGGCGCGTTGGTGGTGCACGTGGGCGGAGCCACCACTACCTGGTGGTTATGGGGGCTGCCATTTGCCCGTACGCATCAATTGGGGTGAGGCCCCGTAGTTCATCATAGCCGTTGATTGGCGGTCAACCCCTGATTGGCCAGTCTACTACGGGGGGTGCCTTCCCATTAACCGTCGAACGGTTCGACCTCCCGTACTCCGTTGATCTGTTCAAACTTGCCGCCGCGATAACCCTCTGCGCCTGCTGAACCAGTCTTCGTGCTGCCGCCTGCAATTGATCCGGCAGATGAAATTACAATCCAACACAATAGTCAACTATTATGTTGTGTATGAGGGTTACAATGCGAAGTTAGCGCATATGTACATATAAGAGATTGCCGGGTTATAATTATACAGGAGTATGGAATTAATATCTAAATCCTTTGAATTTAGATAAACCAGACTTGTTTATTTAATTAAATTTTCCAGCGTGGAATTAACGAGAAGTGGGAGATTTCCCGGATTGGGAAAATTATTGGGCAATGAAAGTTTGGGATACATTTACACACAGTTAAGTGAAAAATGAAAAAGAGAATAAGGTTGGAAGAACTGAAAATGTAATGTGAGTTTCAAACCATTATATTTAACTCATATATGAACAGAAAATGTATACAGGCAGCCCGAGAATAGAAAAAAGGGAATATGCAGATGAAAGTGAACAAAGAGCATGCAGAACAGGTTCTTAACAGCAGCAGGAAAAGACAAATCTAGTAAAGCCAAAATTCGGAAAAGGAGCTAAGTGAAATTGAAATATGTAATTAAAATGTGAAAGTAAATGTTGTAATTAATTTTTTATTGTTTGTGATGCAAAGGAAAGTATCCTAAAGAAAAGACAAAAATTCCACTGTAGCATGAAATATTGTACATATTATTATGATTTTAAATTGAGTTGGACAAAGAAATGAGGAGGCAGAAGACCAAGAGGTATGACCATTCATTTCGAATTCCTAGAGGAATACAAATAGTCTGTGAGGATTCCTATATAAGATCAATTGGATAAGCTCAAAAAGGAGAGAGAGAGAGACAGAGAGAGAGCAGCTATAGAGAATGCAGAATATAGAAGAATAAAGCAGAGAAGATTAAGAGAAGAAGAGCAGATACAGAACAGAGCTGATATCTGGAGTAAATCAGCAAACATTCAGCTTAATAGCTGTCAGTTGTAGCTGACAAAGGTTGAAGCCTCCTGTAGGTTGGTGCCTACAGAAAATTGAAGGGATTTGGTGCTTCCTTGCAAGTTGTAGCTTGCAGAATTGAGGTTGGAGCCTCCTGTAGGTTGGTGCCTGCAGAAAAACAGTGGTGAGAGGGAGTAGGAGCTTGCCTTTGCATCACAACAATAATAAGATGTGGTTTTCTCCCGTTATGGGTTTCCACTTATATCCGGTGTCTCTGTGCATGATAGTTATGTATTGAATCTGATATGTATCATCTGCTTAATACCTGCAACTCTCATATTAAGTCTACTGCTATATTAAACTAATACTTGCTGCTTGCATTCTAAGATTACTTGCACATTAAATTGGATATGAAATGAAGGTGTAAATAGCTTAATGAAAAGTTTTAAAAGATCAGGAATGCATTAAATTGATTCACCCCCCCCCTCTCAGTTTAATTAAAGGTTCAACATGTTGTACATTTTTCTTATGAGGCCCATTTTAGACCTCAAAATTCCCCTAATGTCAGTTTTGGAGGGGCAAGTGGAGGCTAAATTCAAAAATTCTACTTGTGCTGGAAAGTAGAGAGTCAGAAATTTCCAACAAGCCCACTTGGAGAAAATTTGGACACAGGGAAGGCCTCCAAAATCAGCTGCAAACATGCGTGACACATAGGGAAAACAGGCGCGGTGCATTGGAAGAAACTTACTCATTTTGACCCAAAAACTCTGTTTTTCGCCTAGTTTTTGACAGTTTGACTTTATTACTTCTAAATGTAAAACTCATGATGTAATTAAATGTAACATGATGGATTTTGATGTAATTTTGATAAATTTTCACTCATAGAGGTAGATTCATCCATCAAAAGGTAGTTTGCAATTGAATGAATCAGTTTCCTAGTTTTTAGAGGCACGCTGTTCCATTGCCTACTTTTTAGTTCTCAGTTTAGATTTTGTTTGAACAACTCCTAATATTATGAGCTCGACCCCTAGAGGTTAGGATGAGTTTTTTTTTTCCTATATCTTATGTTTTATCAGTCATTAGCATGGTTTAAATTTTGGGAATTCTTTGAGCATCATTGTACATTCATCTTTGCAGTTTGGCAAAGGAATAAACTAGGGTTTGCAACACTCTATGGGATTCATGTGGCATTTTTTTTTATAGTGTGTTTCTCTCTGTAAATGTAAGTCTAATGGTGTTTTATGTATACCATTTTCTCTCTTATTTCTTCTTAACTTAAACAAACAAGGATAAAGGTATAATTAATTAAAATTTGCAGTGCTCTACCTAGTGCTTGTTTAATTTTCTATGTTTTCAGCTGTTTGAAGAGGATCCCTGAAGGTTTCTTTCCCTCTTCAACTCCTCACCTGTCTCAACTCTCCATTTCTTTCAAATTTAAGTGTCAAATCAATTTCCTACCTTTCCCCATTCATATCTCTGCAAAATTGAGCCTCATTCCCTAGACCCAAATTTGCCTTTCCTCTTAAGCCAACAAAATATCATTAAAAATCAATCAAGCTCCTTTGCACACATACCTAGCCTAAAATCATTTTTCATTCAAGTCATCTCAAGGCTCACTGATCATTTTTTTCTGAGATTAACAAGGAGAGAGCCCTCTCCCGATCTGGTAGGGCTAGCTACCAGGTTAAGCATGGTTTGATGTTACCCTAGATTCTGCGTTTCTCAGTCTGAGGTAAATTTAGGCTATAACATAGTGGCGACCATACTGGGGACAAAAAGTTTGTTGTTTGATTTATAAACTATAGACGGAGCCTGAAGTTAGCCAGGTAGCCTTCGAAACGCTCTTGCTTTGCATTAGCGAAAGTAGATGAATGCTGCTTCAGTCAATCTCTAGTCTAGTTTATGAACTGAACATCTGGTTTCCTCAGTAAAATGTAATCAAGTTCAGATTTGATTGTTGATGGTGGACAAAAATCAGACACTGCAAGGCTGAAATCATTCACTTGGCGACTCTAAATCAGTTTCGAGATCAGATCCAAGGACTCCACTAGAGGATGAACCTGACTAGCAGAAACATGAAAGGACAATATGGAAAGATCAGGTATTCAAGTTGGAATTTCATCCAAGACATTTTGTTCTTTGTCATAAATTATTTCTTCTCTTTTCCTAAGAATGTCAAGAAGGCTTTGCAAAGTATAATGTATTTGAGAAAATATCCTCGGCCTGCATTTGATTCCTTCCCTTTGAAGATTGTAAATACCAAAGATTTGCATGCTTTTGAGCTTGATCAAGACCTTTCTTCCGAATCTTGTGATGACCATCTTCAAACTGATGAACCTTAAGAGACCAAGACTTATTCTGCAACATTTGTACATACCCCTATACCTTGTAAAATTCCAGATCGATACAAACCTCTGATTTTACCTCATATATCCCATGCTTTCCCTAAAAATCATGACCTATATCTACCAAGATTTGATGGTGAATGCAACAACATCACTGCTGAGAGACATGTTCTGAATTTTGAGTCTTTTCTTGACCTTTTTGAAGTTGATGAAGAGGATGTAAGTATTAGGCTTTTTTCTCTTTCTTTGCAAGGCAAAGTCAAGAGTTGGTTGAAAACCCTGCCTGATGCGAGCATCTCAGATTTCTAGCAGTTCGTCAAAGTTTTCCTTGACAGGTGGGTGATCAGACAGAGCCATTTCTTGATTATAGAAGAGTATAACCAGCTGAAAAGACTGCCAGGGGAGACAGTACAATAGTTTTCTACCAGATTTAACCAAGTTTATTATTCGATGCCAGTTAATATAAGACCTCCTCTTGGATCTGCTCTCTTGCACTACCCAGGTGCCTTTGATCCGGAAATGGAGTTTCAGCTGAGAGAAAGGAATCTTTCAACACTTGAAGAGATGCAGAACAGTGCAGTAGATGTAGAAGCTCATTTGCTGATCCGAAGGGAAAAGTTGAAGGAAGAAGAGATGAAAAACATAGATCCAGAGGAATTGACATCTCTAGAGGTAAATCTTGACATTTTGGTAAGTGCAGCGGAAGAGATGATGGAGAGGATCATCACAAGGAATGAGTATAATGTTCAAGCCCATGGCTCGCTGATTGAAGAAGAACAAGTTGCTAATTCAACCATCTATCTATGACATCTGCATCTATTTGACCCTCAAATATGGGAATGTCAAAATTTACTTGTACCTTAAGAGGATTCACACCTCCAGAGTGGCTGCTGGATGCAGATGCACCACCGATGGGCAGCCGTTGAAGGATCTGGGCAAAGTTATCCATGATCGAATTCCTTTGTTTTTCGAGGGCCTCCTCGAGCAATATTTTGATAGGATCTCCTACTCCCTCATCTTTATTTTTCGTCCCCCATGGGCATCTGTCGGGGTTTGCGAGGCTGATCTTGTAAAGGTTCCACCAGATCAAGCCCTAACTCCTTATACCCCGACCTCGTTGGGGACATGCAAAGAAGGATCGAGAAAAAGCAGACCCCTCTGATACCACTAATCCAGATTTATGCAGGAACACAACAAAATAAACATATAACCATAAATACAAAGATGCAGCGGAAATAACACTTCATTTCATTAATATCAAAGAACTGAAATTTGCTTACCGACAGAATTGGAAATAAAACTAGCTAGGGCGTTGGTAGCTATCTCTGAGAAGAGATGTGGTGGCTACAGGCCTCTGAACTGAGTTACAATGAGGCTCAAGGGCATATTTATTATTTAGAAACAATGGGAAATCCTAAACAGCCAAAACCCTAACCCTAGGAGATGAAGCGCCAAAACTATGGGCCTCGTTTGGGTAAATTGGTGTTTCAACTTCCCAGGGAAATAACTTTGGCATACGATCTCCGTTTGACGCGTACCATACCTCGTTAGAAAGACATATCCAAGGAATAAAAATTTTGAGTGAGAAACATTAGTCGATGGACCCAATGGACTGATGTTGCTCCCGTTTTCCCAAAAAATGTCGTTTAGGGCCTCAAAATGGCTCCGGAAGTTCAGGACCTGAAAAAATGCTAAAAATAGTAGGTTGTGCCGAAACTGAAAAAATGAAAGAGAAAATGGTGGGGCCCCAGGTGGAATAGATGGGTGACCACCAATATCCACCTGGATCAAGAATAGGGATTTCGTTCCACAGGGATTCCGTGAGCAAGGCAGGTTGAAGACAAGTTGAGAATTGGCTAAGTGTTGGCCCAATTTTGTCTGGATCAATGTGAGATAGTCAAGATAGTGTAGCAGAATCTTGTGAGAAGAGTGCATTGTATTGTTTCATGATTCCTTGGTTCATTATAAAATAGATATAGAGGGGTTTTGAGTAGCAAGATTTCCCCAGGAAAAATATTTGTGTTGTGGTTTGATTTGCTTCTTTCTTTACTTGTTGTGATTGGCGATCGTGTTTATTTTCTGCAATTGATTTGTAGAAGGATTCAGTATCTAACTTTAGTACATTGATTAATCAGATTGAATCCATTGATATCATATGTTTGTATAATTTCTACATGGTATTAGAGTACAGGAAATCACTATAGTGGAGAAGAAATTGAGTTTGTTACTAAATAACATTCGAATTTGTAGAAGTATTCTTTGGTGCGACAATGAATCAAGATGGCTTTCAATGGCTTGATATTGGAGTATGCACTTGAGGGAATCTCTAATTATATTGAATGGAAACATAGAATGGAGACAGTGCTGGAGGATAATGGGTTGAAAGAATTCATTGAGAATGATATTCCCAAGCCCACAACAACAACCACTGCTCTTCTCGATCCTTTGAAAAATAAGGTAGCAAGGGCGAGGAGGATCTTATTGGAGGGAGTACGAGAACAAATTGTCTCAAGTCTCCATGGAAAAGTGACTCCATATGCAATGTGGAAGGCTTTGACATATCTGTTTCAGAGTAGCAGTGACCACAAAAAATTGGCATTGAAGGACAAGCTCACGAAAATCAAAATGGAGAAAGGCGACACTATTCTAAAATATTTAACCAAGTTTGTCCAATGTCGAGATGAGCTTGGGAGCATCGTAATTAATATCATGGATGATGACTTGGTGAGCCTAACTCTTCTTGGCTTTCCCAAGATTTGGCATAGTTATCAGGATTTTGTTAATGGGAGGGAGAAGATGTCATATTGGGAACGACTTTGGTTGGATTTGGTGCAAGAAGAATTCAGGCGGAATACCAGGGATGGATCTTCATCTAAGATAGATGATGAAGAAAATTTCACCTTGGATGGTAAGGCGAAGAAGGGGAAGGGGAATATATCCTATTCCAAATATGAGATCGACGAAGAAGGCAAGGAACGCGACATGTCTAGAGTGAAGTGTTTTCACTGTCATAAGCATGGAAATTATGCCACTAATTGTCCACAAAAGAAGAAGAACAAGAAGGCTTCAGGATCTACAGCTGGTGAGGGTTTGGCCTCACAATTTGAGTTGGAATTATTTCTCATTGCTTGCATGGTGTCAAGTGCACTGGGATCACTGTGGTACTTGGATAGTGGTGCATCTTTTCACATGACAGAGACACAAATTTTTAGTAACTTGGAGGAGAAGGACCTTCAGATTCATATCGGAATGGGTGATGACAGGAAATACAGTGCTACTAAGATTGGTATAGTTACCTTCCAGAGAAAATCAGGTAAACCCTTCTTATTAAAAGATGTAATGCATATACCAGGCTTGAAAAAGAATTTAGTTTCAGTCGCAATATTGGAGGATAGCGTTTATGATGTGGTTTTCAGTGAAGGAAAATATTTCCTTCGACTCAAAGCCACAATACAAGCCAAGAAGGTTGGGATTTGTGTGAAGAATATCTATAAACTTTATGTAGATGGATGCGCAACATTGATGCGTAAGGTGGAAAAAGTGGTGAGCCAGGATGAGGGTGAGGTATGGCACAGGAGATTGGTCCATCTACACCATGGAGCCTTGAAGGTCATGCAACAGATTTGTACGGGGCTTCCAAAGGGTACTCTTGCATAGATAGACACATGCAAGGGATTTTTGTGCAGGAAAATCCTCTCTACAGACAGAGGCAATCCCTCTAGCCCTAGGGTGGGTCTAGCAACAAGGGAAAATGCTAGTTTCTAAATTCCTAGTTCATAAAAAAAAATGTGGATTGGGATAGATGTCCTACCTCAGTCCAATGCTCTTGATTTAGTACGTTGCGGTGATCCATCGATCTTTGTTCTTCAAGACTTGCGCTCCATTGGTAGTGATATTCACACGCTTGCACAAATATCAAGGAAACACTAAGAGAATACGAGCATACATATTCATCTACGACTATCCTACTAGTCAAGGAGAGTCAAAAACTTTGAAAATTAACATAGACAAAGATGGAACTAGAAATTAGTCATATCATATTAATATTTAAAAGGGAGTTTACAACCTTTTTCTTGACTCTGTAGACCTCCTTTGATGTGTTAGTCATCCATAATTTTGATGATATCCAAAGATGACTAAATTACCAATCCTAGATTTTTAGAAATAATATTTCCAAGAAGCATTATGAGTTCTAGAAATCTCACTGCCTTCATCATCCTAAGTTCATCAGTTCATTGAAATCTTCATCTATGTCTCCTAAAGGTTATCCTGCTGTTTCAGGAAGAAGCTCATTTCAGGCTATTTATCCCTGTTTTTATTAGTCCATTTCCCTCTGAAAATAGCCCATTTTCCCTTTATCAACTCTTCATTTCCTCTGGAAAACCCCCTTAAACCATTATAAATACTCTTATATTTGGTTTAAAAAGTCCTTTTTCCTCTTCATTGTCCTCTATTTTCCCTAAAAAACCCTTTTTAAATCATTAAAAAACCCTTATAATGGTTTAAAAACCTCTCTTTTGCCTATCAGAAGCTTTAAAAAGCTTAAAAACCCTCTTTTTAGGCTTATTATCCACCCATTTTTACCCATAAGGTTTTAAGCCCCTTTTTGGTTTAGGCCCCAGCTCCTCTTCTCATATGACCCGAGGCTCGCGACCTCCTGCTACCCCTAAATCCTTCACCTTAGTCCTCGGCCCTTTCCTTTCTTCATAAAACACTTCCCCGCTCTTTTTCTTCTACCCCCTCTCCTTCATAAGCCCCACCCCATTCTGTTCATATAACCCAGGGCGTGACCATGGGCTAAACCCTCATCCCTTTTTTCTTAAACACCCGGTCCTTTGCTCCACCCACAGGACCGCATCTCCCGCCTATTTTCTTGGCCCCCTTCCCTTTTTCCCTTACCCCGCTCCATAACATTTCTTCGACGCATCCTCAACTGTCGATCTGTGTGATCCGACGACCCTCATTCAAACCCCGCTGATCAACCCCACCAATCATATAAACCCACTACTCGACACATTAGCTGACGTCACGACCTATGGCCCACCTCCCACTACTCTTCAGCCCTTCCAATCCCCGTCTGACACTTGGCCTCCACCATCCCATTTCCACTGCGCTCCTCCCCCACTGTTGATCTGGCCTATCCAGATCCAACGGTTCACATCGCATTTCGCGCACGATTTTCTCCCAGGGTTTAACAACCCAAATCCATGCGAAACTGGTGGTTTCATGAGGGACACATGGCGATCAATGTGTGGTATCGCGTTCGATCGCGGCAAAACCACATACCACCCTTTGCCCACGCAAAAACCATTCATGGTTTCGCAAAACCAATTTTCCATTTCCATGCCATAATTCGAATTTTAACCCGTTTTCTTCATATTTCTACCCCCCTCCATGCATTTCTCCTTCTGCCTCACTGCTCCTTCTGCCTCCTTTAAGCCTCTGTAAGCAGTTAACCACAAAAACGCAGGGTTTTATTAAATTTTTTATTTATTTTGCAGGTTTGATGGCGCCCCAAGCCCAAGGGGCCTCCCACAGTCGAGGTCAAGATTGAGGCCTCAGGATGACGAACCGAGAGCCTGAAACAGAAAGGGATGGGGTTTTTAAATCAAAGGTTTTAATCAGTGTTTCATAACCACTGATTAAAACACCAAACAAACAAGTGCACCAAAGGGAAACCCTGCACAAAGAAACATAAAATAATCAGTGAAGTTTGAAGAAAAAAAAAGCAGAGAGAAGATTAAAGGATTAAATTGGCATATTAAGGATAAAACACGATTAAAGACAAAGAATTAAAGGTTTAAAGCAATCAGATAAAGAGAAAAAGTCAGAAAAGGTGATTTATAAAGACTTAAGGCAAAATCAAAGCCATAAAGCAGATTAATTAAAGGCAGATCAAGGCTAAAAGGCCTTAAATACAGTTTAATGATGAAATAAAGGCAAATTAGGCTTAAATATAGCCTCGAAAACATCAAATGGAAGCATTTATTCACTTAATAAATAAAACTGCCACCTGTGGCCTGCTTTCTGTCCCAAGGGGAAAATTGACAGTTATTACACTAAAGAAGATATTACAAGATGTCAGGTAGTTATTGTAAAAGACAGAAAAAGGCCTCAAAGTCAAGCTTTTCAACTATTTCATCCTTAGGAAGTAAAGACAAATTTATTACACAGAGAAGTAGTTGAGAGACATTCCTACCTTATGCCTTGCGTGGTTTTTAAGGTCAGGGATGCATTTACTCTGTAATTAATGAAACTTGGACCCTAGATCAGTTCCACCTCCTCATTTGCAGCATAAATACTGCATTCAAACTCATTGTATGTTGGTTGTTGGCATTTGAACTCTTTGAAGTTGTACATATTCTGGCTAAGAAGAAATTGAAGTTTTGGAAGATTAATGATGTTTTGACATGTTTTGTTAATGAGAAGGCTCTATCATTGGATCCCTGAGCATGGTTGTTGGTGATGTATTCTAATCTGTTAAATGTTATTTCCTATTTTCCATATTGTTCCATCATTCTATACTTACAGTAGAGTAAAAAGTTTAGGCTAAGAAATGTCTCCTAGAAGCACGTTAGACCTGTTTGCTCTTCACTATCTTTATGTTTTCACCTGCTAAAGGTTTTATTGAGTAGTTTGACTACTTTTCAACCATTAAGCTTGTTTATTTCAGAAATAGTTCAAACAGTTAGTCTCAAGAATGATTTATGGTTTTCCCTGCTTACTTGCTGCCACTTGAAAACTGTTTCTGAAGTCTCCCTTTAAAGTACCATTGTTTACAGTCTGCCAAAGAGGTCTGTTTTGATCATACCATTTGTTCTTGCTGAGATAATTGTTTTGAAGGTATTATAGCTGTAATATAAGATGTTTAGGAGTTCCCTCTTCTATGAATGAAGTTATTTGTGAATCTTGAATGTTTTCTTATCCTTGAAAGTGAAATATTTGGATGAAATAGGGCGTTCCACGACTCCTAGATTTCACTTGAAAAGTTTTTCTTGAAATGATTATTTGCTGAAGTGTGGTTTGTAGAATTTATGGTTAGCCTTATCTATTGAATGCCTCTTCATGTTCAGATAATGTTTTAAGTCCCTTTGTTGAGGAGTACATATAATTGAGGATTCTTAATTGCCCTTAGTTCTACTTCTCCTTCTAAACCCTTAATGTCCATTTCATTTTATCCACCAAACCAAGATCCATTGGCCAAGTTAGATTTTCCCTTTGATATCCCATATCCATTGATTGAGCTTGTTATAGCTTCTTCTTGACTCCATTTCCCAATGGTTCTAACATTTCCCCTTTCTATCTATGCTTTCCAGATCATTCATGTCCAATCAACCAAACCCAAACAAACAAAATTGTACTTAATAACTAGCCTAAAATCAACCTTTTACAAGCAAACATATCATATCTTTGCAAACAATTGAGAGACCCCTCTCTGAGACTAGGAGGGCTAGATCATAGAGCTCTAAATATTGGTTTATATGTTGCCTTGTCATTTGGTTTTCCAATCAGCCAAATCATAGGACTCCAACATGATGGGTTCAGTCGGGCATGTACCAAAGCATTCATTTGTCAATTCAGCTCAAAGAGGCGAAAGGCACAAACTCTCTCTCACAACTATGGACTATTCTTTGCTATCAGCTCTTGGTTTATTCTAGCTATGTCTGGCTAGAAAAATTAATGGGATGAAGAGGGATTTATAAGAGTGGAGGAAGAGCTTTGGGATCCACATATGGTGGAAGAAAGGTTTATCCCTTTGGGAAGTTGCATTTTTTTAGGAACTAGAAGGCTAAAGGGAGAAACTCAACCTCATCCAGTTGAACAAACATCCATTACTCCACTCACGAAGCTGTTAGATATTAGAAGCTTTGTTTCCATATTAAAAAACATTCCAAAAGTAGTTCGGTGCAGGGTATCTTCAGAGACAGAGCGACCATGGGGCGGGGCCTAGTGTAAATTTGGCCATTGGCATGAGGACATAACTACACAGCATCGCCAACCCAAAACTACATGTTTTCAAGGGTCTACTTCAGGAATGATCCACAAAGATTTTGTTCCTGGCATGTTAAGGAATGAAATGACATTCATCATGATGTGTGATAGTACGCAGGGGTCACTATAATGGTTCTCCAGTATTCAGAATAGGGAATGTAGGGATGGTGAAAAAATGATGTGTAATAGATTCCCCCTAAAGCATGAAGTCCAAGAGAGAGGGAGGGGTGAAATTCTTTACGAGAACATGCACAAACCAAAATGCCATCGTCAGAGGACATGCAAGATCAAGTACGACTAATATCTTTGATGCATGAGTACAAGGTATGGGCACAACCATCCATAATAGAGAACATGTAAGAAGATCCATGGCATGGAAAAAAGCATCCAGTGAAAAGGATCATAAGACTCAGGTATGGTCGCAAATATCCAATCAGAAAATTCATGCATATAGTCATGATAAACCAAATTTTCCCGCAGCCTAGATTTCATCAGACAAAACCCAGGGTCTTGGACTTCGTCCCTGTTGAGATTCAACAAGATGATGATCCTAGTGAAAATTAAGCACCTTCACTAGGATGGAGCCTTGCACTATTTTTAGGTCTAAGTCTATTTTTAGAACGGATGAGAAAATTATATTTATAGCGGAAGTCTATTTATAGATGCTGAGAAAATTCTATTTATAGATTATGTTCTATTTTTAGATGTATGTACGAAGTCTATTTATATATCACATGTATATTTATAGATGCATGTCAACTATTATTATCCCTTCATAATAGTTGGACAATAAATATTAATCTATTCTCATGGAGCACTTGAAATCAGTTAAATGGAGTGGAAAACCAGTTAGATAAAGTAATTTCAAGTTCAAAGGTTGGTTGGTCAGACATGCAAGTGGACTTAGTTGTAATTGAGTTATTCGAAGTTGTAACAAAGTTGGATGTGTAGTTATGTGAGTTGTAAAATAGTTTAACTCAGTTAAGTGAGTTAAACTCAGTTGTGCTAGTATTAACTAAAAATACACTAGTGAGAGATCAGTGAATTAATTATTTAATTAATTCAAAATCAGTGGTCTTACATGCAACTGAAGATTTACTACTGTTAACTACATGCATGTCAGATCCAATGGAGACCCAGTTGAGAGATAGGTGAAAGGGACAGTTTCACTATCAGTTGTGACATTAGTGGGTGCATTCATGCAACCAAACACACATTGTATATGCCAATGAGGGTTGCACAGTCAAGGAAAGCAAGATCTCATTCATTCAGGGATTGTGATCAGCAGGGATTGCGCAGTGGAGGCAGGCTGTCAGGAGGCAGTAAATTGGCGCATGTATTTGCCAATTTTTGTATGACAGTGTGAGACGATTGTATATTGTACTAATAGCTCTTGGATTAGAGTTTTGTATGAGATTGTTTCATGATCCATGATATATACATAATATATGATAGTGGGGTTTTTATATTTATGATTTCCCGGTAAAAACATCTGTTTTATGTGTGATTTATCTTTCTTCATGTGTTCGCAATTGGCGATCATGTTTTAAATTTCTGCAAGAATATTTTTGTAGAAGTGATTATTTATTTAATAGTGGCATATAATTGTTATATCAGGAGAATCTAGGAAATACATAATTGTATTAAACTTTCTACATGGTATCGAAGCAAATAAGATTGAAATTTTGAAGTAGGAGCTAAGTTTGTTGGTGGAAACAATTCGAATTTGCTACAAGAATTTCTTGGTGTGACAATTGAGTAAACATCTAAATGGATTTCAATGGCTTGTGGCTAGGGTATGCACTCGAGGGCAGCTCGAACTACATTTCCTAGAAGGACAGGATGGAGGCCGTGCTTGAAGATAATGGATTGAAGGAATTCATTGACCATGATGTTCCTATGCCCACTTCGACGGATGTTGCATTACTTGATGCAGGGAAAAAGAAAGTAGCAAAGGCAAGAAGGATTCTATTGGAAGGTGTATGAGATCACAATGTATCAAGACTTCATGGGAAAGCCACTCCATATTATATGTGGAAGGCTTTGACGGACCTTTTTCAAAGCAACAACGACCATAGGGAATTGGCGCTGAAGGATAAACTCAGAAAGATCAAGACGGAAAAGGGTGACAATATTCAAAAGTATCTCATAAAGTTTGCCCAATGTAGGGATGAAATGGGGAGTGTGGGAATCACTATTTTTGATGATGATTTGGTGAGATTGGCTCTCCTGGGACTTCCTAAGAGTTGGCATAGTTATGAAGAATATGTCAACGGATGGGAAAAAATTCTGAATTGGGAACGACTGTGGTCAGATCTAGTGCAGGAGGAGTTCAGGCAGAACACCAGAGATGGCTCTTCATCAAAACATGATGATGAAGAGGATTATGCTTTGGCTTCCAAGGAAAGGAAAGGGAAGGGGAAGAAATTCCGTTCAAAATCCGAGTCTAAAGGCAAGAAGCTAGATTTGTCCAAGGTGAAGTTCTTTCACTGTCACGAACATGGGCATCTCGCCACTAACTGCCCACAGAAGAAGAAGAAAAAGAAGGCCGCTGGAGCTACACCTGGTGAGGCCCTTGCCTCGAAATTTAAATTTTATTTCTCTTTGATCACATGCTTGGTATCAAGCGTAATGGGATTGGTGTGGTATCTTGATAGTGGTGCTTCCTTCCACATGATAGGAGATAAAGAGATTTTTAGTGACTTGGAGGAGAAATATCTCCAAATGCATATAGAGATGGGCGAAGATGGACGATACAATGCGACCAAAATTGGTACAATTTCTTTTGAGAGGGAGTCAGGTAAACCATTTCAATTGAAAGATTTTATGCATGTTCTAGGTCTGAATAAAAACTTGGTCTCAGTCGCGATGCTGGAGGACAAAGGCTATGAAGTTGTTTTTAGCGATGGAAAATCTTTCCTGCGACATAAAACAACTGGTCAAGCTAAGAGGATAGGGATTCGAGTTAAGAATATATACAAGCTAGAGGTAGATGGTTGGACTGCCATGATGGGAAAGGCAGAAAAAGTGGTGAGCCGAGATTAGGGTGAATTATGGCACAGGTGATTGGGCCATCTTCATCATGGAGCCTTGAAATTCATGCAACAAATATATATTGGACTTCCAATGGGAACACTTGCTCATTTAGATCAGTGCAAGGGTTGCACCATGGGGAAGTATGTAAAGTCCACCTTTCATGAAAAGGAGAATCGTGCTTCGGTGATCCTGGAGAGAGTTCACACAGACTTGTGTGGACCATTCTCGGTTGCTTCAACAACAAAACACATGTATTATGTTATTTTTGTTGATGAATTTTCTCTTAAATTTTGGAATTTCTTCATGCATAAGAAGGATCAAATATTCTCAAAATTCTGTGAGTTTAAGGCATTGGTGGTGTTGTAGCTCCTAGATATAGCCCTGAATTGTGAAGGACCAGTGCCTAGGTCATCTGAAAACCAAGAAGATCCAGGGAAGTTTTCCATGTTCAGTGGTACGTATCTTCTTGTTCATAAACGATTTCTATAACTTCATAAACTGGGATCAAGACCTCGAGAGCAGAGATATAAAAGCAACAATACCCAATAGTAATTAATTAGGGTCTTATGGATATATTATTGAAGATGAATCTAAATCTACAAGGAATGAGAAGGGCCAGATTGTGAAACACAACACACAGATATAAAAGTGTAAATAGCGTTGTAACAATGGCAGCAAATAGAGAGGATATTAACCACAGATAGGCTTAATATTATATAAGAATCCATCAATAGTCAACATAGGAAGAAAGATGAGTACATGAAGTGAAACATGTGAACATAATATCATATCTCTGAGCCATATTTAAAGCACGATGAACTAAATACATGAATATCTGAAACAAACAAATTCATCCCCATTAATTAAGTGCTCGCATTCTAGAAACATATGAATAGAAAGAGTGATGAGGTGCAAAAACGTTCGTATTAGATTATAACAAGGAGTACAAACTGCAACTGATCTCACCAAGAATCCTTCTCACAGCAAAATCATGTCATTATATTCTTCCCCATCGGGATTTCTTCAAAATAAAATGCAGGAAATCCTCAAAACTTTACAAAAAGGGAATTTACCAATAGCAATCTCTATTCTCCAAATTAGGAACCCCTCTTTAGACTTCGCGTCCTCCTTTTATATTTTCCTTGGTCTACTGTTAGCAGAAGATATTTTTTGGATCAAAATGTGTTCTCGGAAATATCTTTTCTATTTCCTGTCTTTATCAAAATAAAAAACCGATGATGAGGAAGAATGCCTCTCATCATCTCTGTAGTGGTCTTAGCATGAGCACCAATTGAAAGTAAAACAACTTGAACAGAAAATAAAAAGTGCATAGGGCGAAATTACAATTTCACCCGATATTACAAAAGTAAGAAAATAAAATGAAGAAGGCCACTAGGGCCAGAAAATGATCATAATTTTTTGGTAGAGCGAGGTGTAGTAGCAGCCGTCTGAGTTGGAAGCACCGATGACATAGATGAACCAGTTTTGTGCTTATGAGGTGGCGGAGACTGGATGGAAGGTGTGACGGCTGGCACATTTGCGAAATTACTGCATTTCTGCCAAATGGCCACTCCTGGAAAGGGAATTGTAGCGAAGATATCCACTGAGGCTTGCATATCTGTTAATTTCAAATAATCCACTTGCACCATCAAGTGTTGCCTGATCTGGCAGAGGAGGGAAATTTATTTTCAAAGGGAAGCAATTATTGTTTCAACTTTTAGGCGAGTGGTTTTCTCATACGGAAGATTTTTTTGATTCACAACTGCTGCCAACTTCTCTTCGTAATCAGTTAAACTTGAGAAAGTGGCAGTTTCAGAATCCCAGCATGAGGGGAGGCCTGCTTTCACCAGCTCATCCCACTCCTCTTCAAACCTCCCTACTCCCTTAGCGACCTGATCCAAACCACTCAAAGCATTCATGCACACTGTCTCTTTCTCAATTATCCATCTGATTTCCATCACTCCCTTGAAACGGTCTTCAATTCCTTACATGGCTAACTCCTCAGAGTGTAAACCATTTAGGTAGGAAATGTATCTCTTGGCCATGAATACCTTTGCCTCGGCTTTAGCCCGTCCTTCCTGCAATTTCTCTTTACATAATCGGACATCAAATTTCTTTTCATTCATCAGCATGATATAATCCCAACATTTCCTTACCTCCATCCTGATGTCAGCCCAAATGAGACGTCTGACTTCGAGGAGAGTCACATTTCCTTTAATCCGGTTATTCAGGTCCTTGATAACCTTCTCTTGCAGCTGCTTCTCCTTAGTTGATTCTTCCACCTCTGTTTGTAGGGCTGCTATGATTTTATTATTTTGTTCCACCCTAGCCATCAATTCTTGAATCCTCTGCTGAGCAGTGTGAGCTTGTTTCTACGAAACCTGTAGGTCTGAGATGGCCTTGGTTAACTGTGTTGAGGTAGCATTCGTCAGGTCAGAAGTTGGGGCTACGCAGACATGAGTATCCCACTTTTCTTGCAAGTCAGTGAACCTTTGTCTGAGGGAAGCCAGCTCTTCAACTGTTTTGGCATTCTCATCTCTTTCCCGAGCAAGGGTATCTATGAGGGCCAACTTTTATTTTTCCACTCGAGCTAATTCCTCTGGTTACACATAGTCTCCTCAAGGAATTTTAAGTCTCTTCTTCAATTCCGAGTTTTCGACCTATAAATCCCGGATGATTTTGGTCCAGATTCCTTCCTTGTCGCTTCCCTTTTCGCTCATTATTTTCCTGAGATTATGAAGGTTATTGCTGACCCCCATGGAATTTGTCCTCTCCTTCTTCAGATTATCTACCACCTCCTTGTATTTATCTTCAAGCTTTCTCAAAGCAAGTGTGAGCTTCACGACCTCGTCCCTTAACATGTCTCCAAGACATTGATGTAAACCTAGTTGATCAGTTAAGGGAACCTGTGAACAAATTCACAGCTACCTCCAAAGCCTTGTAGCTGACTTCATTAGTAGTAGGGTCCAACATTGCCTCCTTGATAACAAATATTAGCTGTTATTTATCCATATCCAGCTCTGTAGTGAGCTGGGTATGATACTTGTTTACGAAACTTGCCAGTTCTGCTCGAAGCTTCTCTCTCACAGTCTTGTTTCTGCTTCTAATTTCTTCTCTCACTTCGGCCCTGCTTATCGAAGTGGCATGTGATATCCCAGAGGGTTCTGAAGATGACGCACCATCATAATTTACTCTGAAACCCACCTTGCTCTTATCTGGCTCCCCGTACTTAACCAACTCCTCCAGGGGTAGTTCATCCCAGAGGATCTCCACATCATCACTTTTTTGCTTTTTGGAGGGATAAGATCCCTCCCCTATATACAAACCTTCTGGTTCTTCTGAAAAATCTGCTTCATTAGTCTGCCCTTTTCTGCATGTGCTTGTTGAAGCAGTGTCACCCCTTCCTTCCACTATAGAAGACTTAGCCTCCACCTGTGAAGCCAAAGGCCATGTGTCAAGGTTAGCTCTCCATTCAATGAAGGGCCTAGTCTCATGCACATATGTAGTGGACCTAATCTTCCTTTTCATACTTGATATAATTCCTTTCGGGTCATAGGGCCAGACTTTCCCTAGCACTAAATCCATTCCCTAGAGTAGCATTTCCACTCTGGAGAGGGCGTGTCTTGAGTTTATAGTAAAAGGGACGATGGTAGTAGGAAGATTAAGGATATAACCCTTTTTAGTGGGGAAAAAATGGCACTGGTATGCCTTCATGGTCTGACGAATGTACTCGAGGGAAAAAACCCACATGGCAGGAAACAACTACAGGCAGTAAGGGGGTACATCAGCACCGTAGACCCTGATCTCGGTGTAATCATCAAACAAATACCGATCCCCTTGTGCTTTCTTCATCGCCAAACTGCAACCAGTATTTCTGCTCGAGAAAAATCCTGGGTGGGGGACTATCATGAAGTATGGTATAGGAAATGGTCATGAACTCGTTCAAGAACCTTGAGTAACCCCTCCCATTTGGCTGTTGCCGTACTGAAATGTTCCACTCAAAAATGGTTTTGGGCTAGCCGTTCGTTCTGGAGAGATTTTCAAGGCCCAAAGCTTCAAACTTGTCAGAATTCTTGAATATAAACAGGTAAAAAACCAACGAGCAGAAATGAAAAGCCCCCGAAGAGGACATTTTTTGAAATTGGGTTTGGATGGCCGAAGCTAAAAAGGTGGGAATATCCAGAACAACACCTGGTTGAGACATGAGCCAAAGGATAGCTATGCACTCTTTGGACACCCTTTCGACTTCCCTAAGACCTGACAACCCAGAGATGAGAGCGAGAACCGGCTGGAGGTCATCGGCAAATGAGGTCAAGGACACCATGTCCGAAGATGGAATAGAAGTAAGACGGGAGTTTGAGATGGAAGAGAGGAACTCACTCTGTTGCGTCTAGGGTAGTTTAGAGAACTAGCACAACAGGGATAACTCACTGAACGCGACATATTCTGGGTTGTGCGGGAAACGAAAAGTGTTCTTAATGAGCTTAGGGGAAATTCGGAAAACCGTGTTTCCCTGAGCCGAGAGGAACACATCCCTGCGCTCGTCATAGGCGTCTCTGAGCCAACAAATGAATTCTGTAACTAGGAAAGTGGTCGGAGCAATTTGGTACTACAGGCTAGACTGAACAACTCTGAACCGGTCTTGGCCTTTCACATGAATTTCTAGTAGGTTAGGTCAGACGTGGGAAACTCTGAAAGGGTACTGGAGGTCACCAATGGGGGCCTGCGTATCAGTAAGAGGGTCAGGTCTAGGGATGGCCCTAACTTCACGAGCTTGGGGAGTTTTTGGTTTAGATTTTTTAGATTTGACTCTCCCGACGACCATTTTTAAAGAGAAAAAGGAAGGAAAACTGTAAGGAATAGGGATGGCTAAATACCCATGACCTGTGTGGAAAAATCCAAGAAGGAAAGCGACGCGGGGGGCAGGGGGGGGGGGAGCTAAAAGTGACCTGCTTATGTAATCCAAACTTTAACTATTGGGAGAAACGTAAAAATGAATGATTTACCCAAATGAGTCTAGGGTGGGGTTAAACAGGCAATATTTTACAAAAAACGAGGCTCAATTGACAACTAGGAGGGATGACATCATAAGGACGTTGAAACTGAGGCATGTGGCACTGGGCTATTGGATGTTCAGGACCGAGTAGGTGTGTGCCACGAGCCAGGTTAAAACTGGTATTGGTCGTGTACTAGGTTCCCTGACATACCTTACCTTTGCCTTAGAGTGCACCACCTGTTCGTCCCGAGGGGTCCACCATAGAATTCCAGCCGGGGCTTGGAAAGTCCCTTCGTGCTGCGCCATTGACCCATAGAATGAATGAAATGTGGCCCCACTGAGCTATGACATCATGTAATTTCGGGGGTCGAGAATCCCTTCTCTCCGTGCTTCCCTTGGTACCCCCGGAATGCTTC
Organism: Pinus albicaulis; assembly: GCA_034641835.2. Classification (NCBI taxonomy): domain Eukaryota; kingdom Viridiplantae; phylum Streptophyta; class Pinopsida; order Pinales; family Pinaceae; genus Pinus; species Pinus albicaulis. Next base: position 222,964,361 of record CM076584.1, on the reverse strand, counting down.
TACGTGGCAGCGCCGTTGGTACTAACATGTTATATGGCCCGCTTCTAACTCCATTTTCAATGTATTTTCCACGTTGTCTTTGTGTGAAGGAAACACGTGCATTTCCTTTATGTGTCTTTGTCCTCACATACCTTACCATAGTATCCCTAAGCTTATTTCAAAGTATTTTCTTATCAAACCTTATGTAATGAGGGGTACCGTAACAACAGGTGGAGAAAGAGTCGGGAAGAAAGTGAAGGCTCTAAGAAGCGATAATGGGGGAGAATACATCTCTAATAAATTCAAAGAATTATGTAGAAAATAAGGAATTCGAAGAGAATTCATAACACCTCATAACCCACAGCAAAATGGGGTCATGGAGAGGAAGAATAGAATGATCGTGGGTGTTGCACGAGCAATGTTGCATGATCAGGGCCTACCAATGCATTTGTGGATGGAAGCATGAAACACTACAGTTTATGTGCAAAACCATTTTCCTCATAGAGTACTTGGTATGAGTACACCTGAAGAAGCTTTCACTGGTAAGAAACTGGATGTTTCTCACTTTAATATTTTTGGCTCATCTGTTTATGTGCACGTGACCAAGAACGTCAGGAAGAAGCTGGAGCTGACTGCTGAAGTTGGGATATTTGTAGGGTACAAAAAAACACCCCATAATTATGGTGTGTATTTTCCTAATAGTAAGATGTCTGTTATGCGATGAGATATAAAATTCGATGAGGGGAAAGCCATGATGTTGTCGCTTGAGAGGGAGCTAGACTTGCACATGGAGGAGGAACTGTTGGTTCCCATAGATGAGTCTCTAGATGTGGATCAACCACAAGAGGAGGTTCATGGAGTGGAGGAGTCCACTCACGTAGATCCAAACATTAGAACTGGTAGAAGGTTTACCACAGAAGCTGATAGGCTGAGGCTTGATGCTGCGCAGAATGTAGGAGCCCCTACTTCACAACACAGACAAAGACAGTCTCATGAACGATTTACTGGATACATGGCTCTCATGGGAAAATGTATTGTGACTGAGCCATCTTCCTTTCAAGAAGTAGTGCAGGAGCCCACATGGGTAGATGCAATGGTGGAGGAGTATGACTCCATTGTCAGAAGCAATGCTTGGGAAATTGTTACAAGGCCGGTTGATAAATCAGTGGTAGGTTCAAGATGGATCTACAAGGTAAAGCAAGCTGCTGATGGGAGTGTTGAGAAATACAAGGCGAAATTTGTGTCCTGCGGCTTCTCACAGATCAAGGGGATTGATTATGAAGAAACCTTTGCACTTGTCACACGATATTCTTCTAGAAGGACCATCCTTGCTCTCTCAGCGCAGATGGGTTGGCACATTCATCATATGGATGTGAAGACTGCATTTCTCAATGGGATCATTGAGGAAGAAGTGTACATTGAGTAGCATGAAGGATTTTATATCTTCAGTAGTGAGTTGCACGTGTGCAGACTCAAAAGGGTGATGTATGGGCTAAAGCAAGCACCCTGTTTTTGGTACACTCGGATCGAAAACTATTTCACCAGAATTGGCTTCACCAAGAGTGAGGCAGATGCAAAGCTATATCAAATTATGGTGGAGGGTAAGATTTTAATCATTTTTATTTATGTTGATGATTTAATACTGACTGGTGATGAGCAGCTGATACACTTATGCAAGGAGGACCTTGTCAATGAGTTCGAGATGAAGGATATGGGCCTCCTTCATTATTTCCTTGGATTGGAAATATGACAATGAGAAGGCGAAATTTTTGTGTCTCAAGGCCAGTATGCAAGGGAGATACTGGGTAAGTTTCACATGGAGGGCTGCAAACCCATGGATAATCCTCTTCCAGGAAACTGGAGGAAAGAGGACGCTACATCTGGAGAGGTAGTGGATGCTACTCTCTATCGATAGTTAGTGGGTTTGCTAATGTATTTAGTGAATACAAGACCGGACATATGCTATACGATGAACCAACTTAGTCAAGCGATGGTTACGCCTACCAAGCTCTTTTGGAAGGCAGGAAAGCATGTCTTGAGATACATGAGGGGCACATATGAGTATGGATTATGGTACAGGTAGATGGATGAGGTGAAGTTGCATGGCTTCACGGATGCAGATTGGGTGGGAAACCCAACAGATAGAAAGAGCACATCAGGGGGGATCTTCAGTATCATATCTACATTTGTTTCTTGGTACAATAGGAAACAAATATCCGTGGCACTCAGTTCAGCGGAAGTGGAATACATGGCAGCAAGTCAAGCTGCATGTGAGGCTATATAAATGAGAAAGATCCTGGTTGGTTTGTTTGGTTCTCATTTAGATCCTACAATGATTCATTGTGATGATAAGAGTTGCATTAAACTCTCGATTAATCCTGTGTTTCATGATAGATCTAAGCATAAAGATATCTGGTATCATCATATCAGAGATTATGTGCAGCGAAAGATCATGTTGCTTCAGTACATTCCTATGGAAGATCAGGATGCAGATATTTTGATGAAGGTGCTCACCAGGAGAAAATTCGAATACCATAGAGACAGGATCGAGGTGAAGGATAATCCCTTTCTTGTTGAGAGGGAGTGTTGAGATTCAACAAGATGATGATCCTAGTGAAAATTAAGCACCTACACTAGGATGGAGCCTCAGGATATTTTTAGGTGTAATTCTATTTTTAGAATGGATGAGAAAATTCTATTTATAGATGATGTTCTATTTTTAGATGTATGTGTGAAGTCTATTTATAGATCACATGTCTATTTATAGATGCATGGCAACTATTATTATCCCTTAATAATAGTTGGACAATGAATATTAATCTATTCTCAAGGAGCACTTGAAATCAGTTAACTGAAGTGGAAAACTAGTTAGCTGAAGGAATTTTGAGTTCAAAGGTTGGTTGGTGGGACATGAAAGTGGATTTAGTTGTAACTGAGTGATTCGAAGTTGTAACAGAGTTGGATGTGTATTTATGTGAGTTGTAAAATAGTTTAACTCACTTAAGTGAGTTAAACTTAGTTGTGCTAGTTGTAACTGAACATACACTAGTGAGAGATCAGTGAATTAATTATTTAATTAATTCACAATCATCAGTCTCACATGAAACTGAAGATTTACTACTGTTAACTACATGCATGTCAGATCTAATGGAGACCCAGTTGAGAGATAGGTGAAAGGGACAATTTGACTATTAGTTGTGACATTAGTGGGTGCATTCATGCAACCACACACACATTGGAGATGCCAATGAGGATTTCACAGTCAAGGCAAGAAGGATCTCATTCATTCAGGGATTATGATTAGCAGGGATTGTGTAGTGGAGGCAGGCTATCAGGAGGTAGTAAATTGGTGCATGTATTTGCCAATTTTTGTATGACAGTGTGAGACGATTGTATATTGTACTGAGGGCTCTTGGATTAGAGTTTGTATGAGATTGTTTCATGATCCATGATATATACATAATATATGATAGTGGGGTTTTTAGCTTTATGCTTTCCCGGTAAAAACATCTATGTTATGTGTGATTGATATTTCTTCATGTGTTTACAATTGGCGATCGTGTTTTAAATTTCCACAAGAATTATTTTGTAGAAGTGATTATGTATTTAACAGTGGCATATAATTTTTAGATCAGGAGAATCTAGGCAATACATGATTATATTAAAATTTCTATAGTCCCGACCCGAACAAGTACAAATTCAGGCATGTGAATGAATGAGTTGAAGTCGAACATGCAAGAAAGTCACCTGATTACCAGCCGGTGATGAACGCTGTTAACAGGCGTGAGAGAAACCACCAATAATGACAATGGTTCTCAAGGTACTAATATTACAATCCAAAAAATGTGAACAATGAAATGGAGTTGAAATCTGTGAAACCACCCGATCGAAGGCCAATGATGAGAACCTATCGTCGAATGTGAAGAACTTTACATTGAGGCATGCAAGCTCTAAGGTACCAGAAGGAGTATTTGGATCAAATTCCTGGATAATAAGCTGAATTCGACAGGAAGTGATCGGTTGAAGGAGGTCCATAATGTTTCCCTCATCATTGACATGAGACAAAGGAGTAAGATGATAGTGAATCAAGACTAAATAGAGGATCAGGGTTTGAAAACTACAAAAAGGACTTCTCTTGAACATATTGGTGACACGACTCTGGATTTTGCGCAGTATTTGACATCAAGGGATCTGAGGTCATGGTGACAAGGCAAAGAGAAGATGAGAGGTCAAAACAGATAACCTAAACCCATGGAGGCAAAATGACAAATTTGGGATGTCCCCTAACCCGACACGAACTACAGATAAGTGTCATGTTCAAGAGCGACATACTGTCGACACAATTGACAACTAGTTCCATTCCCCCCCACAATTTCT